>CAUYLG010069223.1:0-95766 GCA_963573385.1 Cacajao melanocephalus | reverse complement strand
TGTTCTGAATGGTGTTGCCTAGGTTTTCTCCTAGGGTTTTTATGGTGTTAGTTCTTATGTTGAAATGTTTAATCCATCTGGAGTTAATTTTTGTATAAGGTGTAAGGAAGGGGTCCAGTTTCAGCTTCTTGCATATGAGTATCCAGTTTTCCCTACATCATTTATTACACATGGAATCCTTTCCCAATTGCTTGTTTTTGTCTGGTTTATTAAAGATCAGATGGTTGTAGATGTGTGGCATTGCTTCCAAGTCCTCTGTTCTGTTCCATTGGTCTATACAGCACTGTTTATTCTTAAGGCCCAGGATATTACACTCATGATCACTAAAGGACCTTATTTGTTTACCTTACCTTTTACTTAACAATTCCCAAAGTTAGTCTTTTTTTTTTACACTTATTCAAACCATACTGTAAATATTAAGATAGTCCATGGGCCATAGAATCTGCTTGGGTGTGTGTACTTAGGACCCACCCTTTTATGTTGTAGGATCTAGCACAGTTTTCTTAACTTCTTTGAGTCTCAGTTTCCTCATCTGTAAGATGGGGTTAGATCACATCTACTTTCCTTTAAAGAGTTGTTTTGAGGCTGAAACAAGAGAACACACGCAAAACGGCCAGCCTAGTGTGTGGAGTTCAGTGTTCCTCATTGCCTTGCACAGATGTCTATAAATGTTGACAGATGTTGCATGGCCAATGTTGAAACGTACATACATCACCTATGTCAGATCTCAAATATTTAGAACAAAGCACTTCTAGTGCATCAGCCATGGGAAAATGTTTCAAGGTTAAAAGTAGAAATGTGAACCTGTCTGCTTTACATGGGTGATTCTTGGAGCATGATTCCCAAAGGGGACACTTGTCTTTTTACTTGCTTGTATTGTAGGGTTTCATTACAATTTTTTCCATATCCAAATCAAAGTTGTGCTATTATATACTTATATTTAAAAATATATAAATTGGCTTTTTATTTAACTCTATTTTAGAAGGAAACTTTATATCACAACTTGTGCTAGCTCGGTTCTCCTAATACATATACAACTACACAATTAGTAAAATGTGAAAAAATTAACATGTGCACGACCTAAATCTCATGAGCCAACCTTTCTTAAGGTCGGGGACATGAATGACCAAGTCTCTTAGCGCCTGGCTCAGAGGAGGTAGCATTGCCACGTCTGTTCAGGAGTGACTGCTGTAGGCTTGCCCTAGTACACAAACTTATGGATCCATAGTGCCTTTGTGATGTCACATGGTTGGTGAATGTCTTCTGTTGGGACTATATTTAAGGTATTTTAGTGGATGACACCTTCCCTTCTATCACTAAGCAGGGTGTGTGTGTGTGTGTGTGTGTGTGTGTGTGTGTGTGTAAGATTGGGTGTGGTTGGCTCTAGAGATCAGAAGTAGCTATGTGAGGCCGGGTGCAGTGGCTCATGCCTGTAATCCCAGCACTTTGGGATGCTAAGGTGGGTGGATCTCCTGAGGTCAGGAGTTTGAGACCAGCCTAACATGGCAAAACCCTGTCTCTACTAAAAATACAAAAATTACCTGGGCATGGTTGTGTACACCTGTGGTCCCAGCTACTCAGGAGGCTGAGGCAGGAAAATTGCTCAAACCTGGGAGGCAAAGTTTGCAGTGAGCCGTGATCACACCACAGCACAACAGAGTGAGACTCCGTCTCAGACAGAAAAAAAAGAAAAAATAAAGGTAGCAATGTGCACATAGATGTCTCAGCTGCAAATTTTTTGGACTTCCAAACCTGGCATCTTCCCATTATGGATGTCAACCATTTCAATTAATTGCTTTCATCGTTGAATAGATTGTCTAGGAGGATTTAGAGGGTAAAGGAATGCTTCATACGTAAAATTAATTCTCAATGCCTAAACTTTACTATCAACTTCCATTTCTTTGTGCTAAGTGTCACTCTCTGCAGAGTTGTATTTGACAGTGCCAGTGTTCTCCCACAGACCGATATATTAAGTCATTTGAACATTAGCATACATTTACTTGGACTGCATTTTCCTCCAGGGCAGAAAAAATTTTTGAAAAAATGGGCGATTGAGGTGAGAGTTCCTTAGACTAACTGCACGTTTGCCTAGGGCTGGTCTAAAGTTAAACGACCTTCATGGATTTGAATGACTCAGACAGGAGAAAGTAATTAGGGTGACAGAGGGTTCATCTGCAGGCAAAGGTTATTTGCTACCCACAGTGGTAAAGGGGTACAGTAGCAAGTATGGCCATGCTTTGAAAACAAGCACAAGGCCCTAGTCATGCCAGGCTGTGCAAAGACAGACAGCTAGAGCTGATGGTGGGACCAGGCTCCACAAACGTGGTCAGAGTTTTAAGCCGAGATTATAAATCTGGCATAGAGAGTGAGGGACAAATACTCAAAAGACGGTCTGCCTAGCCCCAAATAAGAATTAAAGAGCCCCAGATAAAAAGGTTTAGAGAATATCCATGTGTTTATGTGTACCTGACCCCTCCTACCAGTGAAAAACTGATCATGGCACATATCCAGAATAGGTAGAAGGCCCCATGACATGCATCGCCACACTGAGCTCCCATCATCACCCACAGGCCTGGGTCTCTTGTCTATGTTAAGGTAGTATACCTCTCACCTGCCTCTTTCACCTTCATTACCCTCTCTCCTCCCACCTTTTAAAAACTCACCGCTACCTAATCTCATCCATCATCCCCAACACAGTGGTCCTCCACTGAGAGTTAAAAGAACTTGGTGATTTGGTCAGAAGCAGTAAAAAGTGCTTGTCGGTTGTTGCCTATTTTTCAAAACCAATGTATCTAAATCCTTCAGTGTTTTACTAGAAAGGGCTGAGGGACTGTGTTTTGCCTCTACCTTTTGTAAGTGTGGAGTGCTGGTTCTCAGAAGCAGGGGCTATCATCTCTGCAGCGTGCCCAGTTCATAGTCTGGCACTTGTTGGCTGCCTCCCACCCTTTTTCTTTATTATTTTGCCCTCCCCTCATCTCCGTGGGAATCCCAGCCCTGGGGGAAGGGGCAGAAGAGGAGACAGGGCATCTTCAGCAAATACATGGTGACTATGACTCACCGCAAGTCTAATAACCTTTCCATGTTATCAGTTTCCATGGCCACAGCTGGTCTCAGGATGGGAAACAGTGCTCCACAAGTTGGAGTCATTACGTCACTCCTTAACAGCCTCTCTAGCCCCCTTGTTGGTTTCAGGATAGGCAAGCAGGACAGGAGGGCGGGATGGGGGGCCTTCTGCACACTGGCTTCTCCTCCTCTAGTCTCCTCTCAGGACCTCATTCCAATGCATACTGTTCTTCTCTTATTCAGCCCAAACATCACCTCCCCTGCAAGCCTTTTCAAAGGTCTTCTTTGTCAGTGTGGAGCTAGTTCTTTCCTCTGGGCTCTCACAGCACTCCGTGTTCACCTGAATTATGGCACTTGCCACATGCTAATACAATGATTAGTTTACATATCTGTCATTCCCACCCTCCTTGCTCAGACTGTGAGTTTCTCATGGGTTGGTGTGTGTCTTATTCATCTGAGTGTCATAGGAGCCTGACTCTCAGCAGCTTGCTCCCAGGAGCTACTCAGAAAATGTTAACTGAGTGAAGGAAGGGAAAGAGGAAGATAAATGGCCTTTTATTTATTGAGCAAAACACAAGTAGGATGATACAATGAGGCACTGACGCGGTAAAGAAAGCAATGGTGCTTTTAATGAAACTTCTTTGAAACCTGTGAACATGCTAGCTGTGAAGTAAATGCTTTTATTCTTTCCATAGGACAGATTTGCAAATAATGATCACAGTGTTATGGTTAATAAGATGCTGGACAGATGAGTAGCCAAAGAGTATTATAAAACAACATCTCATCAATGATACATCAAATGCAAATTTACTGAGACATCAAGAGAATATATGTTTACAGTTACATGGCTAAAAACAAGGCATTGTTACAGTAACCAAGTCCATAAAACTAGAAAAAAAGCACTGTATAACAAAAAGGCCTTTTATAAGCTATTAAATGAACAAACATTATAGATAAACTAATTTGATAACTGAAGCAGCTTATAGCACCAACACGTTGGCAGGACCAGCAGAGGGGCAGGGTCACTGGACCAAGGCATCTGGGAAGAGGATGGGCTCTCAGCCATCTCTACTTCAGCCTTTTGTTTTACAAATGGAGAAACGGAGGCCTAGAGAGATGAAGCGCCTTGTCCAAGGTCACACAGCACAGGACAGACTGGGAAATGATCCAGGCTACAATCCAGGCCACTGACTTCAGGTAAGTGCTCTAATTTAACATACATATATAAAATTCTGTTTATTTTTTTCCCCCTATTAACAGGTCATCATAAAAGAAAGCAATATAATGTATTCTGGTATTATGTTTATTTCACTGAGAAATGACTGGCATGTACTCTAATCATTTTGGGAGCCTATACAGACATCTTACATCAAAATTCAGAGGAATTAGATAACACTATGTCAGTTATAAACTGGTTGAGAAGGTGGAATTTGAAGAGAATATTTAGCACATCCTCCACTACGTAAGCTAACCTATGCCTCAAAATTACTAAATCACTGGTATAAACTTTTGGTTTTTTTTCCAGATAGTAAAGTACAAAAACAGTCTAAATTAGAGAGAAAGAAAATCAGGTCTTTCCTTTAAAAGGTAAGTATGGCACTTTTCATTTTAATAAGGTAAGTGATTAAAAAACCCTTTTTTCAGAAGAAAAAAAATTAGCTACGACCCATCACTTGTGAACCATCTGGTATATAAAATATTTCCCTTATTAAAAAAATGTTTCTGTAAAATACTTTGGAGTCATGAACTCTTGCCATGGTCCTGAGGCCATAACCAATGTATCTAAATTCATAACCAATGAATTTATGATGAACTAATGAAGATATAAGAATGAAAAAAAGAAAGAGATCACTGTTAACAGAAGCAGCATTAAGGACAAAGTATACTGAATATGTTGAAATAGCTTCATGGAAATGAAGCTAAGAAGTTGCCTGTATATATGTAAATATATCATTACAGTGAGTTGGAAAAAGTAACACACCCTGGGCATTTGTCTAACATTAACATAAACCAACTGCTGCAGACAGTTAAACTGTGGCTCTGTAAGGACAACAAAGCCTGATAAATAAAAGTGACTTCTGCATTTCATATATATGTATACATATATTTTCTCACATAGACGTCTAGTTATAAGTAAATCAACATTTAGCGACAGTTTTCCCCCTCCTGGGTCCAGCATCAAAAGATTTGATATTCATGAACATGCCCTATACCTGGTTAGGAAGTTACATAATATTTATACTCATAGCCTTTATCGTATCTGACCAGAGCAAATAAAATGAAATCTCCTGGGACCTCAAGTCCATTTCTTACCACTATAAGCCTATTAACAGATATATAGCTGAACATACTTGTTTATTGTTAGGTAAAAGAGCATGTTTCAGTACTAAATAATAAACTATGCCTGCTACCAATAACATGCACATAATGGTATAATAAAAGTAATTTTTCGCGAAAATATTTTGAAAGAAGCTGCATTATAAATATTTCAAGAAACATTAAAAATCAGAGTGAAAATCAGATTAGTGTTCTGAAACTGAGTAGAAAAATACACTTATAAAAAAAGAATGTCTCATTAAGTGAAGCATTAAATGTAAAATTGTCTTTTTAGTGTAAATTTCAAATCTCACCCTTTGAGAGATAAAAATCTTTCTCTCTCCTAAACAGGTACCTATAATTTATTTGGGAACTGGGCATATTGCAGAATGAAGCGGCAGATGATACAAGGCTAAGGGCAGTGCTGTGATTTTCACATGGTCTTAGAAAAGTGAGAGCCATTCACAAGGCTGAGTAGATAGTGACCTGGAGAAATATTGAATAAATGTGAGCAGTTTAAAAATAGTAATGCATTTGTTCACCCTCAATGAGCATAATACTCAAAGCCCAGATACTTGATCTTAAAAGGGGTTTACTTTCCAGGATAGACTGTACAAAATTTGGGAAAACTGTTATAAATAATTACTTCTTGGGGTTGATTCCCTTTTGAGAAGAAGTTTTTAACCTTTTCTTAGTAGTTACTTTTAATGAACTTAAGATGAAGTAAAATATCAAAGGCCTTGTGTATGATTGGACCCCAAAGTGACCCTCTTTTCTACTTTGATAAAGTTAAGATACCTTATTGGCCACAGGAGAGTCCTCCTTTTGGGGCTACCCCCACACCTGGAAATTGCAAGGGTGTGAGGGCTGTATTTGGGCCCAGAGGAAAATCAAAGAACCCCATACCCAGCTGCTGAAGCCCTTGGGCCCAAGGAGTGTAGCACTGAATCCAAGACTCTCTTGGGTAGCCTATGTGCCTTTGATGGTGTGTGGACAAGGTAGGGATGAAACTGCAGACAGACATCTGAAAAGAGCTTAAGCATCCTGACACCTTTGCTTTTTTTTTTTTTAATATTTTTTTTTCCTCATTGTGTTCCACACACCTGTGGCTGGGGAGGGTAACGTTCCCTCTGCAAACAGATGCTCTGGTAAGAGAGGAAAGATACAGGGAAGGCAGAGAGAGCAAGACAGAGGGCTCAGTCACAAAGCTGGGACAAGAAAAGCAGCTGGTTTTCACACATTCCTGCTTCTCTCTCAGCTGGGCTCATGTTCACTTTGTTTCATTCCAATCATCAGGGTGGAGATTTCAGAGGTGCCTATCCCTAATCCAGTAGAGAACATGAGCCCTGGGAGCACAGCTGCTTGAGGTCCGCCCAGGACTCTCCTCCTCTTTTCTAGACTCGGCATCAATGAAGCCCAAAAGGGTCCTTGTGAATTAATGTCTCATATTATCAAAGGACTGTCAGTTTAGCTTGGTGCAGTTTATCCTAGCCTAAGAGGTCCAGCAAGACTTCAAGAAAGGAGAGATGACTGCATTATTTGAATACAAGGAATACAATCTTTAAGATACTCTTTACTTTTTGTACAATAAAGTTTGAAAGGAATTTTTTATTCTACTTATACACAGCTCAAAATAAAGGTATAACTTCTGGAACTGAGAAGCTGATGGTATGGAGAGAGGGACATTTTCATAAGAAAATAGCTTTGATATGTGTATACACAAAGACATATATATATACACAAAACCTTCCTGTCCTTTGTATACTATACCGGCTGGCACATGCCTTATAAAGAATATGATATAAAGGCTTTAAGATTTCAATTAATTTTGGCATTTTAATTTGACAGGTGATTAGGCAATTTAGGTCCTGACATATCGGAATCCACTGTGTATTTAAATTATATAATTATGTTTTTAAAAAGGCCCAGATCAACTTTCCTTAAACAGTAACCCAACATAAAACCATAGCTACCAAGTGAAAAACAAGATTGTTATTCTGTATTAAATCAGTGAAGGGTATTTTAAGAGAAGGGACAACTGGGAAAAATAGGGACTTCAGAGTCCATGATTCCAAGTTGAGAACATTTTAGTTATTAGCAGTGGTTACCAAATAAGCTGAAGGTCAATCTCTTCAAGGAGCTGCTCATAATTTGCTTTGCTGAGAAGAGGCGAGGAACTGTTTCTCTATTCCACTATAAGATGATGCAAGTTTTTTTATCCTTGAAAGGGTTTTCAGAAGTTGGTATCCCTATCAGCAAAGGGTCACTCCTGGCATGTTCCTCACAGTAGGACATGAGGTCCGCTGATGCCTTCGAAACCTGACATGGAGATAAATCAAACAAACAAGAAAGAAAATATTTTACTTGCAAACTTTCAGAGTGTACTTGAATGCTAGGTTATTGAGTTGAAGATTGATTTGAACAAGATAATCAGAGTCTCAGAGCATCGCTTTCAGATACTTGTCAGGTAAAAAGAGGAAATGGTACCTTTAAAATGGTGCAATTTGGCAGGTAAGGTCTTTCTTAACCAAGCGACTTAACAATGATCAAACTGGCACCACACATCCCTTCATGAGAATGCTGAGTACACACCACCAGCTAATGAGCTAGCATTCCTGCCCAACATTTAACTGGAGTCCAATCAGTAAATGATCACACCCAAAGTGAGGGTGATTCTGCAAAATAAGTGGCCCGGATTCTTCAAAAATGGACTGTGTGTTAGGTAGTCTTATGAGATAATCCTAACCTGCAAACAACTTTCAAGAGTTTAAGGAAGAAATTCTATGTATTTTTTGTATATGTGTGTATAGACGGAAGGAGGGAGAGAGAGAGATTGCAAGCAACCACATGTGGTCAAATGTTAATAACTGGTAAATCCTGGTAAAGGGTTTATAAATGTTAGTTGTTACAACCCTTCTGCAGGTTTGAAATGTCTCAAAATAAGAAGTTGGGGGCCAGATGAGAAAAAGCATATGTCAATCAAAGGAAGGTTGTATCTTAGTTTCTACCCAAGAAAAAACAGATTGGAATGCAGAACAGACTTTAAGAACTGAATGATGGGCTTGGAGCCAAAACTCTGGAGCCATGTTATGGTGCTTCAAGATTTACTGTTAAGAGATTGGGCTTGGGGAAGTAAAAAGAGAGACAAAACCAGCATGGGAAGAGGCAGCACCTTACTCCAGCATGAATTAAACATGGAAACTATCATGCCCTGTTTCAGAAGTCTGGGAGGGAGATCCCACAGAACAGGATCCCCTCCTACAGAATAGGATCTCTTTGTCCTAAGCAAAGAGCAATGGGGCAGCCAAGGCCTGTCTAGTACAGCTCAAGTGGCCTCAAGCTGGCAACACAGGTGACTATCTCCAGGTCCAGAGGAATGGATCAGGTGACTGCTTCGGTTTCCAAGAAGAACTAGTCACAATATTCCAGGGCACTCACTGCATAGTTCTCTCTTGGGATTTAGGAAGAAGACTTCAAAGTCAGGTGATCTAAGAAATGCATTCCAGTTTCTCTATGGGATCTCAACTAAAGCTGGCATTATTATTGATTCTGGGCACAGAAAAAGTGCGCACTGAGGGCCAAACACATTTAAAAGCTTCATTTCCCTAAAAAGGAAGCCTAGACTGTTGACTTGTTATGCAAAGCTGCCTCAGCTGCACTGATAACTCTAGAACACTTGAATTCCAGAGGAATGACTAGGGTGTTTATGAAGTCTACTTGGAACCCCTGTCCCACTTTAGAACACAGAGATCAACCGACTTGACCGTGTTCATTCAGGGAGGACAGGTCCTTGCGAAATCCCGTCCAGGGTTTTACAAACAGAGGGGCTAACTCAGACGCTTTTGAAGTGAGGCCCATGCTAGATAGGAAAATGGAAGTTAAAATTTGGAGACTCTCAACCTGTTCTGGGAAAATGCTGGAAGCAAGCGGCATTAAATGGCATTATCTTCTCTGACATGTGGCCCGGCCTCCAAGAAGCAGGGGGAACTGAGCGGAAAGTCCATGTTATCCAGTCAGGGCTTCTTACCTTTATTCTTTCAATGGAGGCTTCTAGTCTTAGCTGCTGCACAGTTCTCCTTGCTTGGGCTATGTTGTTGGTGCTTGCTGTTTTGCTGGACATCTTCAATTATCGTTTTTACCTGAAATCTGAGGAGAAGTCTTTTTAAAGACAAGTAACAGGCATCTTACAGTTATTTAAACATTCATAATAATATGTTCTACTTCAAGGGAAATGGATGCATTTTCCCAGTTATCACAGCTTCTTGGGGACAGCCACTAAAATACCCCTTAGAAATTTGAATGGCAACCTAGGTATCTAAGCTTGTCATCCGTTTGAGCACCTACATAAATCTTTAGTTTGCAGAAACCCAGCACTAGCAGTTTAATCGGTGCACCCCAACATGCGACATAAAGCTAGGCTTTTCTAGGATTTCCTAAGAAGAAACAAATTCACCAACATTTGTAGTAGTTAGGGGACCTGTGGCAAAAGAGAGCATTTGCTATGGGAGGCACATTACATGTCAGTTTAATATTACTGCTACCTACTTTAACAGAAGGTTTGATTTTATTTCTTGGGTTCTTGCACCCAACTTTTAGGCTCATTGAAGTCCTGGCAACAGAAAATGAGAAGAGCGCTCCTCTAGAGAACTTTGAATAAAGGGTGCTTATTTTTAGGTACTATCATGATGTGCAATTGTTTTGAAAGTTCTAGTACATAAGGAAGTCTATTCATGAAAAAGTGAAACCTTTCAGTGGAGACTCTGGGTGACAAATCCACAGTAAATGTCAAATGGGACACATGAGTAGCCTACAGTCTGAAATAATGAATAAAACTTTATTTATTATTCCCTCCTTTGATCTCTCCCTGGTCTCAACGTGATGACCTGGCCTCTTGCTAATCCTGTTTCTCCATCATATGTTTGTGGATTGATTCTCTTCTCTGGTCTAAGCCGTTGGCCTCTGGGCTGCCCTGCTGCCGTCTCTCCTTAGCCTCCTGGTGTAAAGCAATGGAAACATCCTGACCCTTGAGTTACAAACTGGTTGTCCAATAGCACATTTCAAGAAGAAGACAGGCTGGGGGAAAAGTGCTGCCTGGTGCCCTGACATATATGGCTAAGTTCATTCTCAGCCGGGTGGTAACTGGAGGAAAATGTAGGGCTGGCAGGCCTGGCAGCAGTGTGGCAGTTTTATGACTCATGAGAACAGGTGGACAGTAGGTGTGCCTCCCCAGCACTATGTGAGGGCTCAGCAGTCTTAGGGCTCCATGGCGCCAGCAGCAAACCCAGGCTGACTCAACCTTTTGGAGAGGCCGCAGCTGCATAATGCAATTCTGCCATGAAGGCTGAGACCCGACAAGGCTGCAGAAAACACCAGCAACCCACAGACTCTAGGGCATGCATCATGTGGGCGCCCCGGTGCTTCACAGTGAGTTTTACCAGACTTCGAATATTTCCAAAGGCCGAGTTCCAGGACTTGGGTAGGGCCTGTAGCCTCTGCAGTTAGAGGAAGTGTTGGGTCAAATGCACAAATAAAATTGTGCTTTTAACTGTGTGCAGAATTTTGAAATCAGCCTAATCAGCAACCTTCACATTCCAAAGGATTTTTTGGGGGGACTCAATTTGCTGTTGCACATCAAATGTTTCATGTAGGACCAAGGCATTCCATAAACTGTAGCTGCTGGTATTTTTATCCTCATGGGTCACGTACAGCACAGAGAATTGCAATTCCCTGTTTACCTGCCTGCTCTGTGCCTCCCCCACAACTGGTCGATGAGCCCCAAATGTTTTGATTGAGTGGGTCTGGGTGGGGCTATGGGCACCAGCCCTTTTTAGAGTCCCTAGGCAATCTGCGGCACTAGTGTCAGAGCAGAATGCAAAGACTAGTGGCAGCCATCAGAGGATTTCCCTAGGAATAAGGAAGCTCTAGCAGTACAGGAAACCGGGAGGATAAAGCGTGTGGCAGGGCAGGGTGGCCTTGCCTTGTGCTAAGCCATGGACAAGTTCATTTCAACACAGTTCTGGAGTAGCTGTGTCTTCCTCAGATTCCTCAGTCATCCCTGCCCCACCCAAAGGAGAGGCCTAAGGTCTCTTTTGATTCTGCTCACACCCAGTGGCCTGGCCCAACCCCTTTCTGTGCTCCCAGGCCAGCACTTACCAACAGAGGCTCTGAAATGCAACTAAGGACGTGGGCAACCAAACGCTGAACACTGTGCAGGGCTTTGACTCACAGCAAGTTGGATATATATTTTGTTCCCTGCGGCAAGTCAAACTGGGCTACCCTTCCAGCTGGTGCTGGTTCTGAGGCCCCCAGACTCCTGAATGTGAACATGACACCCTTTCTCAGCGACCTGTGGTTTCCAGGCTCCACCCTAAGGACCTTCTAAATGCTCCCTTTGCATGAAGATAAAGTCACGTGTGTACCTATGCAACAATCTTGCATGTTCTTCACATGTACCCCAAAACATAAAATATAATAAAAATTAAAAAAAAAAAAAAAGATAAAGTCAAGCATTGTCTTCTTCTCAATCTTTGGGGCATAAAGTTTCCCAGGCCTGAGCAAGTTTTCTGGTAACTGCAGAACAGTTCACATGTATCAGGACTGGACCAGTAACTGCTCTCACCCGGCATGGCCATTGGCAAGCAGTCCACAGTCAGACTCTATTAGTATTTGTAAAATGCTTGGGTAGGTCCTGTAAAGTTGGTGAGACACTCAGCATTTAGTACATGAAGGTCTTTCTTACTTCCTGACTATATTATAGTCAAGATTAAAAACAGCCAGCAATTCATGATTCATGCTTGCCAGCTCCGGCTTCTTGCAGCTTTCCCTCATTCTGGTGCCTATGTTCTGATCTGCTCCTTCAGAGGGCTTTCTCCAACCTTTTCACTCAGAGGCTCCCTGCTCCCTCCCATGGGGTATTCCTGCTGGTCCCAGGCTTTACAAAGTCCACGCAACACACTTGTAATTGAGTGCTACTGCTACTAGGTACAATATGTTGGGAATAAATCGGTAGGACAGACACACAGCTCCCGCCCCCACAGAGGCAATGTTAAACAAGCCATCAGACACCTTCTTCTGCTTCAGGTGTAGCCTAGCCCCTCCTCCTGCTCTGTTACCCCTCTCAGGCTCCTAAATCAAATACAATTTCTCTTCTGAAAGTCCCTTCCCATCTGCTGGTACACATATGGATAGCCTCACTCAGAATACAAATTAAAGTTTAGGAGACAGGTAATTTTTACACCTTCACAGATTTATTCAACACAAATAACTTTCCATGAGTACTGCATAGCAATCGCTTTGGGAAGTTGATTCAATGGGGGTAACTGTGATTGTAGGGGAATACAAAATGACTTCCCTCTACCTTTCTCGGTTCTGTGGCTGGGCCATGAATTAACGTGACATATAAACAGAGTGACAGGATGAAAATCATATTTAATTATGTATGTACGCACAGGAGTGCCACAAAATATGAGACTCAAAGGGGTCAGATTATGAAAGCTCACCTAGGATCCTGAGCTACAGAAAAGAATGGAGGTTCAGGGTTCTTGTGGGGTGGTGGCAACATGAGTTACAGGAGGTGAGGGGAAGAAATATATGGTGAATAAAGGTGGTTTCCTCATGCACACACAGTCTCTCAGTTAATACAAGTTGTCCCACAGCAGCCCTGGGAAGAAGAGGTGACAGTCTGTCTGGGTGTGGTGTCACCTCCAGTCTCCTCTCTTGGGATCCAAGTTAATCTTTGCCAGTTGATAAGATTTCTGACAACTGAGTTCCTTCTGGAGGATCTGTCTTTAGGCTGAACTCAGAGAATGCCTCTGCCTACATTTACTGTTCCCCAAGTGCCCTCAGTTCAAAGTAATCAGCACACCAAAGTGTTATATTTTGGGTGGCATTTCCTGAACTCCTTCATGGTCATTCTGAGAAAAAGCTGTATACTGGGCACTGGAAAAGAAGATAATCTCTGATTATAACATTCTTCCTATGGAGAAAGCAGATCAAAATTATACCGTTTAAAGTTAAGGAGCCTCTGATCTGCTGAGTTGCCACATGTCTGCACAAAAAGGGCCACTATGTGATCCCTGACAGGCAGAGGTGTTTACAGGAGCTGGAGGTCTAGCTAAGGACTTCCTTCCGACTTTCAGCTGCTCTGTATCACCTCAGCAGCTGGGCTGTGCAGGTCAAGATAGGCTGGGGAAACAAACATCTCCAAATATCTCTGTGCCTCTGGAGGGTTTTCTTTGGTCTTCCCTCAGTGGCGAGGATGTCTGACTGTTTGTTTGTTCAGCTAGGTAGATAAAAAGCTTGCTTTATTCTTACACCAAGAATAGCTTCCAAGGCAAACAGCACCTGATATCTGTATGGAACCTGTGAGCACACACGTTGCTTACATATGCATTATTCCATGAAGCCTCACTATAATCCTGAATGGTCTATTAGTAGATGAGGCAATCAAAGTTAGAACATCTTGCTTCAGAAGTTAATCCAGGCTGGGCATGATGCTCACACCTGTAATCCCAGCACTTTGGGAGGCTGAGGCAGGAGGAACGCTTGAGTCCAGGAGTTTGAGACCAGCCCGGACAACACAGTGAAAACTCCTCTCTACAAATAATAACAAAAGGAGTGGTGGCTCATGTCTGTAGTCCTAGCTACTCAGGAGGCTGAAGTGGGAGAACAGCTTGAGCCCAAGTGGTTGAGGCTGCAGTGAGCCATGATGGTACCATTGTACCACAGCCTGGGCAACAGGTCGAGACCCCATCTAAAAAAAAAAAGTTAATCCCACTCATAAGCCTTTTTGCTCCAGAAGCCACCTTTCTCACTGTACCAAGGAAAGGATTAATTCCAATTAGTTTGATTCATAAACACTTAGGGCATCACTGAATGTTCCACCATGTGGTTCTTTTTTTTTGAGATGGAGTCAGGCACTCGCCACCATGCCCAGCTCATTTTTGTATTTGTAGTAGAGATGGGGTTTCACCCTGTTGACCAGGCTGGTCTCACACTCCTGACCTCAGGTGATCAACCCACCTCAGCCTCCCAAAGTGCTGGGATTACAGGCATGAGCCACCATGCCCGCCCACCATGTGGTTCTTAATCAGGGGTGACTGACACACTGTGACCTAAAGAAGAGGGTTTGCTGACTGCCTCATGTTTGTGTAATATCTCCCGTCTCCTGTATACAAGCTAAGCAAGAATGTTCTCACTCTTAGACAAGGACTGAAGTTAGCATCTGGAGATCCTGAGCCACCAAGTATTCTATCCCACCCAGAAGGGCCAAGGCCTGTGCATGTCTGTGCAAACCTCCACTCTGATAACACTCTGGCTATCGCTTCTGCAGCCTTGCTTTCATTTTTGCATATGGGTAACAGATTTGAATAAATACATGTAGTATTTAGCTATTCAAATATTTCACATTGGTTTTAATGCTGTGGTTCATCTGAATTCTCAGGTTCCTAGAAATTCCTGGGAACATGATGGTCCTTTAGGGAAATATGGGTATTTTCATATTTGTCAAGAGGGACCTGAAGCAGGGAGAGCAGGGTGGGGATGGAAAGAGTGTCACAGAGCCCACTCTGGGAGGAAGGCACCAGGAAGCCCCAGGGTGTGAATCATGAGTCATTTACAGCCTGGCCAGTAATTGAATCCATGGAGTGAAGCCAACTTTCATGAGCAAACACCCCTGTGGCTGTAATAAAAGAGCAGGTTACAAGAAAAAAAAAGGCCACTGGCTTCCACTTACTCCCTGGTGTTGCCTTCAACTTACTTTTTTTTTTTTTGAGATGGAGTTTCACTCTGTGGAGGGCTATGGCGCAATCTTAGCTTAATGCAACCTCTGCCTCCTGGGTTCAAGCGATTCTCCTGCTTCAGCCTCCCAAGTAGCTGAGATTACAGGTGCCCACCACAACACCTGGCTAATTTTTGTATTTGTAACAAAGATGGGGTTTCACCATGTTGACCAGGCTGGTCTTGAACTCCTGACCTCAGGTGATCTACGTGCCTCAGCCTCCCAAAGTGCTGGAATTATAGGCATGGGCCATGGTGCTTGGCCCCTTACCTTCAACTTTAAATGTCTTCCTCTAGCTCTTTATCTGCCTCTTCTTTTGTAAAAAAAGGAGGACTACAATGCTGACCTTACAGGGTTGTCAGGAGAGAAACAGAAACACCTTCCCTTGCACATAATGCACCTTGCACATACAAATGTTTACTAAATGTTGGGCCCCTGGGCTCACTAAGATAAAAAACATGCGCTTGCTGGGAAATGAGAAAGACTCAGGAAGCAACAGAAGAATTTCAAGGTTATGTGACCAGGTGGCAAGAGCTTTCTAACGTGGCCTAAGTGAGAAGGCAGGTAATGCAGAGTTAGGTTCTTAAGAATAGTTCTATTTTCACAAGCACTTCTTATTTGTATCAAAGCCTGCAGGCTCAATCCAGGCTGTAGATGTGTTTGGTTGGGCCCCATACAGTGCTAACTCAATTGTGTGTTTTACCTTTACACTGAATGTCAACAGTTTAAAAAATGGAGAGATTTCACTTTAAAAGGAAGACTTCTGGAAAAATCAGAAAATCCTATATAACTGGGCTGGATCTGAACAGCAGCTGCCCCTTTAAGCACTTGCTGGTACACCTGCCAGACCCTCTATTTGAACTTGTGGCACTGCCTTTACACTATGCTTTGGATATTTAGTTCCAAGGACACATTCAAGGATTCGCTGGGGGCATCTGAGCTCACTCTTGCCCTGCCACTTCCCAGATCTAAGGCCTTGGGAGAGGACTGGTAACCTGTTTAAGCCTCAGTTTACTCATGGGAAAAATGGGGATAATAACACTTACCTATCTCAAAGGACTATTAAAGAGCATCAGATAAAATAAGTATGTGAGTATAATCAATATGAAAGATACTTAGTTTCTGAGTGTTTAGTACCTACATTCCTTTTTTTTTTTGAGACAGAATCTGGCTCTGTTGCCCAGGATGGAGTACAGTGGCGTGATCTCGGCTCACTGCAACCTCCACCTCACAGGTTCAAGCGATTCTTCTGCCTCAGCCTCCCAAGTAGTTGGGATTACAGGTGTGTGCTACCATGCCTGGCTAATTTTTGTATTTTTAGTAGAGACAAGGTTTCGCCATGTTGGCCAGGCTGTCTTGAACTCCTGACCTCAAGTGATCTACCCGCCTCAGCCTCCCAAAGTGCTGGGATTACAGGCGTGAGCCACTGTGCCCAGTCTGCATCCTCTTATACACTGTGTGAAGTACACCCAGAATTTTGCATTCCTCAATGGACTGGAGCCAGGCAGCAGCTCTACCCTCCTCCTAGCATGCCTCACTGGATTGTGGGGCTGGGAAGTGGAAAACTACATCTACCAGTGTGATGGGCTGAACTGTGTCGCCCAAAAGTTATATGTTGAGGTCCTAACTCCCAGTAATTCTGTACGTGACTGTACTTAGAGACAGTTTCTTTAAGGAGGTAATCAAATGAAAATGAGGTCATAAGTGGACCTTAATCCAAAATGACTGGCATCCTTATGAGGAGGAGAAATCTGGGCACAGATGGGTACAGAGAGAAGACCACGCAAACACAGAGGGAGAAAACGACCATCTATTAATAAAAGCCTAGAGTGAGGCCTCGGAAGAAGCTAACCCTGTCAATGCCTTGATCTCAGACTTCCAGCTTCCAGAAATGTGGGAAAATTCATTTCTGTTGTTGAAGCCCCCTGGCCTGTGGCAGTTTGTTATGGCATTCCTAGCACACCAGCACACCCAGGTTCTCTTTATGACAGGGCTCTGGATGATGCAGTCTCTGCCTATTCAATGCATTTTAGGAGAGATCTGGCCGTTACAAGCGAGGAGGCCAGTTTCTTGCTGCTTGGCTTATTTTTGCTGACAAGCAGGGTGGTGGGCAAGCTGCTCTTAGGGGAAGTGGAGGCGTCACAGTGTCCAGCCACTAGCAACACAGGACTGAGAAGCTGCATGGCTGCAGCAGCCTCTTAATTCTCTACTCCCCGCCAGGCACCTGTGGCCAGCTCTGCAGTGGTGTCTGGGAGTTGTTCCTGGGGACAGTATCATGAGCCTGCTCCTCCAGCCCTTCCAATGATTATGCAAGCACCTCAATTCTCTGTATTGAAGCTCATTCTGGAACATTGCCAAGAGCACCTTTGGTTTGCTGTAACTGAACCTTGGCTGATCCACAATTGTTAATCTGTTGCTTTGTAAACTGCAAATAACTTATAAATATTAGCTATTATTTGGATTACTACCACACCATCACTGCTGGATATCCCAAACTCTAAGACTGGAAGGGAGGAAGAAGTTAAGACATAAAATTCTTTCTCCTTCTTCCCAAAGTTGCAGGTCATTAGTCCAGGGCACTTGAACCTGTGCCCAGCTGCAAGTGCTGCCCTGGTCCTGCACAGTTATGAGAGCGGAGAGCAAAAGAGAACATGTTGCTTGCTTACAGGGGAGGTAAATGAGAGGGAGAGATAAGGAGGGGCTGCATAGAGGGGTGGGAAATGTGGTTTGGGGTGGGAGACAGAGTGCCCAGAGCTTTTCAAAGAGAAGTTAACATAGGTTCAGAATCAGCAGAATGAGAAAGAATGAGAAAACTGCTCTCTGAAAACCTCAACAGAGCACATTCTGTAAAAGCAGCAGGCTTTCAGATTTGGAAATCCTTTTGAGGTCCCTATCTGGTGTCTTTCATTAGTTGATTTTACCTGCCATCCAGGGTACATATCCCTGAATAATAATAATAATAATAATAATAAAGATAATAAGTTATAATGATTAATTTTGACAATTACCACCATTCACTGAGCGCTGAGTCTGTGTCAGGTAAGTAAATTCCATGCATCATTGCATTTAAGTCTCTCAACAACTCTAAGAGATGAATCCTTCTATCACTTCTGTTGGACAGATGAAGCAGAGAGAGGTTAAAAAGATTCTTGCCCAAGATCACACAGATTTACATGGCAGAGTTGGGACTCAGGGTTACCTGACTCTCAAGATTATGGTCTTACTTACCACCCTTTGCTGCTTGCCTCTGAACAGCAAGAATCCAAGGACAGGGTTGGGAGAAAAGAGAGGCAAGGATCATCCAGAATCACTGAATAAAGAATACATGGTCTTCATTCAGGGGCTGGGGTTCATTCAGACAGGTAGTCCCCATAGCAATGTCATTTAGACAGGTGGTCTCCAGAAGTGTGGTGCTAAGTGGCTTTGCCAGAAGACCTGAGTGAAGGAGAATCGATTGTTTTTATTTATAAGAATGACTGCCCCAGATTCTAATAGGGCTATTGCTAAAGACACAAGATGATTCTCTTGTGCCTGAGAGAAGCTGGCAAGGATCCATGAGAATGAGCCAATCCTCGGCAATAAATCCAGAGAAGAGTGAGCTGCAGAGCCTGGGCAGTGAGTTCCTCACTTCACTGTGTGTCTAGAACACCTGGGGCACTTGTTTAAGAAAACCTGATTCAGTAGGACCTGGGAAGGGCCCACAGATCTGTATTCAAAGGCCTCCTAGATGATTCTGATATGGGTCCTCTCAAGAAACAGCTGTAGTATGATCAGAGTCTCTCCCTTTTGATTCCACCCATGTTTACTTCTGCCTGGGGATTAAAACATGTCAATTTAAAAGTACACTACTCGGCCGGGTGCGGTGGCTCATGCCTGTAATCCCAGCACTTTGGGAGGATGAGGCAGGCAGATCACTTGAGGTCAGGAGTTTGAGACCAGTCTGCCCAACATGGCCAAATCCCATTTCTACTAAAAATAGAAAAATTAGCTGGGTGTGGTGGTGCACGCCTGTAGTCCCAGCTACTTGGGAGGCCAAGGCAGGAGAATCCCTTGAACTTGGGAGGCCGAGGTTGCAGTGAGCCGAGATTGCACCACTGCACTCTGGTCTGGGAGATAGTAAGACTCTGTCTCAAAACAAAAAACAGAACAACAACAAAAAAAGACACTACTTTTTTCTGTGCTTAACTTTTCAAAGCTCTGAGTAAGCTCTAAAAATTCTAACTCCTTTTAATGACCTTAACCTACAGGATTAAGGATTCTTCAGCTTGAAATTTTTCCTACCATGTAACATACTTTTTTGCTACAAAAGCCTAAATTTGTTTTCCTAACAGTCATTGCTTTCTGGTGAGCATCTCCTCCCTGGCTGCAGTGACGCTAGAGTCTCCTGTTCTTGCCCTGTCCAGTGGTATTCCTTGGGTACAGCTCTTGCTCCTTCTGACTAGGTATTCTTAGGGGCTGGAACTCTATCTAGCAGAGTGAACATGGGCTTTTATAGCCAGATAAATTCAAATACTGGCTCATCACTTACTACCCCAAGTTGCTTTACTTCTCTGGGCCTCATTCACTCATTTGTAAAATGAGAATGAATAACAATAGTACTTACCTCAAAGAGTTGTTACCAGGATGAGCTGAGAGCACATATAAGTTACTCAGCACATGCCTGACGTGCACTGGTCCTGGGGAAAGGCAGGTGATGCTCTCTCCACCCTATGACTTCAGCTATGACCAACCCACTTCACATACAGCCCCGACCCTTCACCTGAATTCCAATGTGTAAATGACAACCTATTTAATTTTACGCTTGAATGCTTCCCAGTTGCTTCAAACACAACACAGGTAGAACCCAATGAAACACCACTGTCCTGGTCACAGAGGCTTCCTTTTGTTTCTGCCCTCCTTCTAACTCCTCAGACCATCTTTGTCCTCATAAAAATGTGACCCACCTATGTGATTTAAAATGTTTTAATAGCCACATTAAAAAAACGTGAAATGTAGTCCCAGCTACTCGGGAGGCTGAGACAGGAGAATTGCCTGAACCCGGGAGGTGGAGGTTGCAGTGAGCCAAGATCACGCCACTGCACTCCAGCCTGGCGCCTGGTGACAAAGCAAGACTGTCTCAAAAAAACAAAAACAAAAACATGAAATTAATTTTAATATATTTCACCCAATATGAAAAAAACCTGACATGTAATCATTGTAAACATGAGTGAAATGTTTTTTGTACTGAACCTGTGAGACCTGATATGTATTTTATACTTACAGCACATCTCAATTTGGTCATGATAGTGGCTGCCTTATTAGACAGTGTGACCTGAGACTCTGGACTCTGAAAATCCTCTTGAATTCTACATCTTGACAACCCTCACTCCCATTTTAATTTTCTCCATTCTCCTGTCTTCTATTTACCTGAGTCTTGGCTCTCTGCAGCTCAGGGCTACTACGTGAGCCTTATAACAGCACTCCCGTCCCTCATCCTTCTCCAATCTGATTGACCCTGACCACTATGCTCAGATATAGTACCCCTTTCAGCCTGGTCCTCTTTGGCTTTTCCAGGACCCCCCCCCCCCCGCCCAGCTGCCCCAGGAAAAGTCCAAAGGGCTTGGCTTCATCCTTGAGCTCCTCTCTAATGTTTCTGCCATCATAATAAAAATCCTAATCATAAAAGCAGCTAATTTCTACACAGAGTTTACTATATGCCAATCAATGCCAATACATTATCCTACTGAATCCTCAAATGGCCCTGTGAGGTAGGCTCTATTTTCATGCTCATTTTACAAATGAAGAAACTGAGGCACAGAGAGGTTAAATAGGTGTCTTGTGTCAGACAGCTAGCAAGCTGCTTGGCTGGGATTTGAGACCAGGCAGGCTGATTCCAGAGGCCCAGTGCAGAACCTCTACTGCTATACCGTCATAGTGTCAGGGGAGTGGCACCCCATTTCCTGGCTTCATGGGCTGTGTCTACAAATTTCACCTGCAAGCCTCCACTCAAGTTCTTTATCTTCTTCTCTTGACCTATTTAAATTCTCCTTTTGTAGGCCCTAGTTCACATCACCTCTTCCAAGGAAGGTCTGTCTCTCCAAGGACTCCTGGGGGTGGGGCATGAAAGCAAAAGGTAGGCAGGGGGAGTTGTGCACTAATGCCCTAAAACTATATGCAAAATTTGGTGTGTGTGCCTATGTTTTGCTTTTTGTTTTCCGGAGGAGAGGACTGACAGCTACCATCAAGCTCTCAAAAAGGTCTATAACACCATTTATTTCAATGCTTAATTGTATGTTGCTTAGTGCTTACTGTGTGTAAATATTGTCTTCCCACTGTCGGCTCAGTAATAATATAGCAACTACACTTATTCATTACTATGTGCCAGCTACTGTGTCAAGCACTCCATGCAGATATTGGTTCATTTGACACTTTCTGCAACCATAGGAATGAGGTTGGATTTATCATACCTACTGAGACCAAAAGCTCAGGACAGTTACATAATTTATCCAAGAACATACAGCTATTACATGGCAGAAAGAGGATTTCCACCCAGATATCTAACTTCAAAGCCATGCCCTAATCAGGCAGATGAGTTATCCCATGCCATCTTCTCTCTCATACTGACTAATGTGGAGAATGAAGCCTCAATAAATACCTGGATTAGATTAAGACATGCGATGTAGCAACCAACATGCCAGCCAGTGTGAGCCTCGCACCCCAGGTGTTTGTGTACCCAGTGTTTGTTTTCTTAGAAACAAGATACACCTTGCTGCTCTTTCCCTCAGGTATCCTGCGAAATACTGACTGTTTTGAGCCCATAGATGCTCACCTACTTGGTGGCCTGCACAGTTCTGGGAAGGCTGGGTGGAGGTCCGGACGTTTCCATGCACTTGATTAGGGCCAGCTGCTGGTGCTCTGAACTTTCACCCTCAGCACGAGACGGCCACTTGTGTGGCACCAAGATTCCAAGAGCCATGGTGTCATGCATCCTCATCCTGTGCCCCAAATAAGCTGGCAGCTGGTGAAGTGGACCCATGGGGAGTAGCCCTCGGATGGGGACCCACGAAGGAGTGGAACTTAGCCCCTTCTGTGCTCTCCTGGGCCAGAATCCAGCAACACACAGATATGTGTTTATAGTCAACACTAAGAATGACATTTGCAAACAAGTTTTACTCTCTACCTAGTGTAGCAAGACTGGTCGAGAAAAGATGGTGGGCTTAGGAGAGCCAGATACCCCATGCATCTACCCATAAATGAATAAATGTATGGATAAATTCATCAACTATTTAATACTGAAAATAAAAGCTAACATTTGGAGTGCTTTTTCTGTGCCGGGCACTGTTTTAAGGGCTTTAGGTAAAGTTATTTTATTTACTCTTCACAACATCCCTGATAAAGGCATTACTATTATTCATTAACTAGTTTTCAAATTTTAAAGGAATTTACGCATTTAGCAAAAAACTTAAACAGACAAAAACTAGGTCTCCTGGTACTCCTGGCTTTCCCAGGTAATAACTGTTATCAGCTTTTCATGTTTCCTTCTGACATCCCATGCATATACAGACATGATTATGCTTATATCTGTCTTTAAAAATACAAATGGGAGCATGTTATACACATTGCTCTGAACCTTGTCTTTATATTGTGGTTAACAATAGATTCTTAAGACCATGGTAAAGTTAGTATTATTAACCCATTTTCCCAGTGAAGCTCTCAGGGATACCTAGTGAATAAGCGCCAGGGCTGACATGAAGCCTGGTGCTCCTAGCCATCATTCCACACTGCAGACCTCCCGCATCCCTCAGAAAGTTTCTGAGCCTGAGAGAGGAAGTGGGAATGATCAAGGAAGCAGAAGAAAACAATTCCTGTCCTAAAAGAACTCATTGCTTTTAGGGACAAACAATAATATATGAAGTGAGAGAATATTTCCAAAAAACGTAAGAACATATCCAGGACACAGGTTTGCAGTACCCCAAGGTGCTGAGCATATGTGAGAGAAGGAGCCCCAGAGCAGAGTGACTCCAGTGAGGAAGTCAGCTACCACTGTGGTTCTCAACGCGGTCATACCAGCCACCAGCGTGAGCATCGCCTGGAAGTCCCCTTAGAACTGCAAATCCACAAACCCCATCCCAGATCTACGGAATCAGAAACTCTGGGAGTGGGCCCTGTCAGTCTGTGTGGTTTTGTTTGTTTTTTTTTGGAGTCAGAGTTTTGCTCTTTCTACCGGGCTGGAGCACAATGGTGCAAACTTTACCTCCCAGGTTCAAGTGATTCCCCTGCCTCAGCCTCCTGAGTAGTTGGGATTACAGGTGTGTGCTACCACACCCAGCTAACTTTTTGCATTTTAGTAGAGATGGGGTTTCACCAGGATGGTCTTGATCTTCTGACCTCATCATCCACCTGCCTTGGCCTCCCAAAGTACTGGCATTACAGGTGTGAGCCACTGCGTCTGGCCACAGTCTGTGTTTTAACAATCCTTATGAGTGATTTTTATGTTCCCTAAAGCTTAAGAACCACCCCACTTGAAGGAGGCAATTTCTAAATTAGGGCTTTTCACCATAAGGAAGATCCAGCTATCAAGTAAATTAGCATCAGTCTATTTAAACCAAGATTGATCCTTATTCTTAGCATTATCCTAGGACTAAGCTGAGAGTGGGGGATATACAGACAGGTCCCACATCTTAAGAAGGTTATTCCTGGCAAGGGACATAATATCAATTTGTCCAAGGAAGGAGGCAGACTATTCCAAATTCCCTGGTTGAGGGCTCCACCTCTTATCTGTGATGGTGGTCTGTGGCCCTTTCCAGACAACTTGTAACTCCCTTCGCATCTATGTGACCAACTGGGAATCTGTCCCATCAGTGTTTCTGGAGGAACTGCCTTTGACCCTCTGCCTGCTTCCCTGGCTGAGCAGGGCTGGAGATCGTCTGAAATGGAATCCTTTACCGTGGATATTGCTCACAATGCAGTGAATCTACCCCCGGTTCCTGGTGGGCTGACAAAGCAAAAGAACAGAGAAAGACGAAGAACACAGATATTTATGATTCTAGTCTTAAAGGCCTAGCATCTGACCCACAAAGAAGAGGGCATGCTTTCAAATATTGCTAATAGGGGCTCATCCACTTTCTTAGGATGTATTTAAAAAAAAAAAAAAGAAACGGAAACACCCATACACCTAATGTGGGAGTTGAAAATGAGGCAACAGGCACATGCTGCTGCATCTATTTTAGAATAAGAGAAATTTCCAGGGAGCCACTCCTCTGTGCTGAGTTGTGTCAGCCCCTTGAAGGGGAAGGAGAAACAGATTCAGGAGAGAAAAAGGCTGAGAAAGGACAGAGAAGAGTGTGTGCAGCTCGCTGACATTTGCAGTTGCCAGCTGGGGCTGGGCTTCACCAACAAACAATGAATGTGGGCGACTGGGCCGGCAGTTAAAGGGCTTACCACTCCAGCATGATGGACTGAGCCCTGCACAGAAACAAGGAATGTAAGTGGGTCAGTAAAACATGCCAAAGGCAAGCATTAGGTGCTTAGAGAAAAGATGGTCAGTGAGGACTTGAGCAGCCAGAAGGCAGATGGAGGAGAGAGGTCTTAAATGGGTCAAGCCTTGAAGGGCAGGAACTTGTCAGGTGGGGGTGGGAAGAATTTCAAAACTGTTACTGAGGGGAGCGGTAGAGGGCAGATTAAAGTTGACTCTCTCATATAGAATAGGAGCCACTAAAGGTTTCTAAGCAAAAACGGCAGGCAAAAAGAACACTGTGGGGAAAATGAGCAAGCAACCTCCCATGCAGGGTGGAACAGAAATGTGAGACAGTGAAAGACCAGGTAAACTATTTCCATACAAGGTTCAGGAGCAGGCAACATGGTCAGGGACTGGGGTCAGATAGAACTGGGTTCAATCCGGGTTCTGCCACTTAATGTTGTATAATATTGAACAAATCACTCTCCCTGAAGCCCTGGATTCTCTATCTGTAAAACAGGATAACAAGAGTGCCTATCTCACAGGACTGTAATGATTAAATGATATAGAAAAGAGCCAGCACATAGAAACCACCCAGTGTTCATCTATCAAACATCATTATGAGTTAGTGCATGAGATTTCAAACAGATGGAAACAATTAAAATGCAAAAAAAAAAAAATTTTTAAAGCTCGATGTGAGAACTGTGAAATTTAAGAATGAACAAGACTTCTTGTAGAATGGGAGTGACAGTCCAGAGATTGCTGTTGATTTCCGAGGGACTCATGAAGAAAAGAGCAGAGGATGGCTTTGAGACTTTCTCACTTGGATAGGGATAGTAGGGCAGTTTCAAAGGAGCAGGGACGGGCTGGAGAAGCCACCCTGGGCAGGGCAACTTCCTCACAAAAGACAGGAAAAAGAGGCAGTGTTAGGGAGGAAGGGCAAGTTAATGCTGTATAAATAAGTTTAGTTAAAAACATATTATACCCAGAAAACATAGTAGAAGAATGTACTTCAAAATGCAGCTATTACTAGGCTGTACGAATTTTAGGGGATTTTTAGTGTTGTTTTCAATGCACTCTGGTAGTCGTGAGCTTTTCATTTTTTGGAATAGTGAATACTTATATAGCACTTATACTTGCCAAGCATTGTTCTAAGGGCTTTACAGATATTAACTTAATCTTCAAAACAATGCTCTGAGGTTAATCCTATCGTTCTTCCCAGTTTAGAAGTAAGGGAACTGAAGGAGGCAGCCACTTACAACACAGCCAAGGTCAGAGAGAAGGTTAATGGAGGAGCCAGCACTCTAATCCCGGCAGCCTGGCTCCAGATTCTATGCTCTTTAACCACATGAGATACTTTTATGATTAAGAAGAAAAAAAAAACCACCTAGTAGTTGTTATTCACAAAACTAGGGGGAGGAGTTATGAGTCACTTTGCAGGGGTAAAAGGAAGTAGGGGGCAAGAACAGTTCACTGATGACTGGGAGTTACTGGGGACTGCTGAGTCGTTTCCACAGCGTGAAGGGAATGGAGGTCAAATGAGAAGGAGCTGAACACAGAACTGTTAATTCAGGGATGCAGGCAGTACTATATGGGAATATTTAGAAAAATTTGACAGTGTAGTCAAGACAAGTCAGAACTGTACAGAAACTTTCAGGGGCAGGAGGGTTGTTTTAGAAATGGTTGGCATTGGAGCATTTCCAAAAACAGAGGAAGACTGTTGAGAAACTAGGGAGAGTGAAGATGTGCAAAGAGGAGGGGTAACTGGGAGGGCAGAAGGGGATGAGCTCAGGACTGTGTACAGAAACTGGTCAAAAGAGGAGCTAAGAAACCAGACCTGGAGGATACAGTGGTGGAAAAGCAGGAAGGAATGAACTGCTGATACAACACAGGTGAATCTCTCAGACATTATATTGAACAAAAAAGCCAGTTACAGAAGAGCATGTACAGTCAATTCCATTCCTTCATTCATTCAAGACAGAGTCTCACTCTGTCTCCCAGGCTGGAGTGCAGTGGCGCGACCTCATCTCACTGCAACCTCCGCCTCCCGGGTTCAAGTGATTCTCCTGGCTCAGCCTCTTGAGAGCTGGGATTACAGGTGCCCACCACCATGCCCAGCTAATTTTTGTATTTTAAGTAGACAGGGGGTTTCACCATGTTCACCAGGCTGGTCTTGAACTCCTGAGCTCAACTGATCCACCTGCCTCGGCTTCCTGAAGTGCTGGGATTACAGGTGTCAGCCACTGTACCCAGCCCAATTCCATTTATATAAAGTTTGAGAACAGGCAAAATACATCTACAGTGATAGAAACTCTAAGAGTACAGAGTGAGTGGAGATACCACTGAAGAAAGACTGGCTGTGAGTTACTTGTTAACTGCTGCAGCCGGGTCACTAAAACGATTAAGCTGCAGGTGGTTCATTCTACTTTATATATGTTTAAAAATTTTAAAAAATTAAAGGTAAAAATCTATAGTCCTAAACATGTCATATTATACAGTAATTATTAACATTATCAGTTGAGATTTGTCATAAAGGAATGGAAGATATGTTAATTATTATCTACAATTTCCTTCTTTAGATCATGATCTAACAAGTATGTCCAATGTCCATAACGCAAAGGAAGCAGTTGCCTTTTGAGGGAGCGTGGACATGATTTAAAAAGCCACAATCTGGGCCCTCTGCCCATTTCAAAGAATGCTCAGGCTCTGGTCCACATACATAGAGGTACCCATGACAAAGGAAAGGCCCAACATTGTGGTGCAGATACACATAACTCGGACATGCCAAAAAATGCAAAATAAGATACTTTTCTTTCTTCCCTCATCTCATCTTGCAAGGAAACATGCCCTCACCACCTTTTAAACATGTCTGGACTTGAGAAAACATGTCTATCAAACATGCCTGGACTTTAAACAAGGTCAAAATCTGTGGAATTCCTGAGGTGACCAGCAAGATGAATATTTTGTGTTGGCCTTCATGGTTCAAGTACTTGTTCTGAGACTCACGGTATCTAAATGTTTATATATTTTCAAAGGGGAAAGGACTGATGATACAAGATGTTCCCAAGTCAACTTCTGACAGTTCTAACTCAGTCCTTATTTAAACTGATTAGAACTCTCTCTCTAAAAGCAAACTTGATTAACAGCTTCTTTTAAAAATGTTACTTGAGGGAAAACATGGGACAGAAATCAAAGCCACGTCATTTAAAGTCCAAACCCAATCAGCAACATCAATACAATTTAAATAACATGGCACCCATACAGTACGCTTATATTTTAGTTCACTGAGTTTTGTATTTCAGAATGTCTCCAGTTCATCTTAAGGAGTGACATAAAATTTCTCAGAAAAACAGATTCAAGTTCATTAAAATTTTTCTTTAAAGAGGTATAGAACTTTTAACAAATGTGGTTGAGTCAAACAAAACATGACAGAGCACCACTTATAACAAATAAAAAGATGACACCAATTTGAATACTCATGTTACTATAAACAACTTGTTACGTTTTCTCACTTAAATTTAAGAATATCACAAAACAAGAGCATGAAATGGAATGGAGTGGGAGGATTCCTGTCTATAAGCCCCCCAAAAGAATTTCCACGGCTGTTTTCAGACCCAGGTTTCCTGGGCCAGACCTATTTGAAATATTCTGCTTCTTTTGGTTTATCAGTAAGTGACCAGACCATGGGTCCCAGGCATTGGCTTTTTAAAACTACAGTCAACAGACTTTTCATAAATATTGGCATCTACTTCACCCATGACAGTCTTTAAGTCAAATCCTCTATCTGATGGTGGGCACCTCATATTATAATTATATAGTCCTTTATATCTTCCAGATGCCTTACACAAAGAATAAATATGTGCTGATTTATTATGAGTTACATGGATGGTCTTGGCAGGAAGTGACACCTTGATCATTCTTCTTCATAATTCAGGAAACAGGAACAACATATGCCGTGGGTTGGGCACAGAGTGAGAACTCAGTAAACACTTCATCCAGTGAAATGATGACACAGAAATCTGTGGCAGTGCTTTAGGTGAGTGATGATAAGGGCTTGAACCCCCAATGTGTGAAAACCAGAATTTATGAAACAAATGAGATGTCACATTACAAAAGGATTCCTCCAGAGAATACTTTCCCAAATGTATTACCTATTGAATGAAAAGGCTGAGTCAGAGAAACTAATTGTTTAGCTTTTTCTCTAATTAAATATCAATTAGGAACTGTAATAAACATCTCTAAATCAAAATATTACATTTTGACACAACATCTTGTGTATTCTGAGTACAGTTCTAGTTAAGTTTCCAAAGTACATTACTAGTGCATCTGTTCTCATCATTTTTGTACTTGCGAAAGGGAAGGTTATATGGACTTTGGTTTTAGGCTACCTGCTACCTTTGGTTTCAATAGGAGCCCCTCTTCTGATCTCTGGTCTTGGTGTATCAAGGCCAAATACTGGAAAGTATACGTGTGACTCTGCAAGCTCTGGAAAGAAAGAAGTGCACCAAGTGCCTCCATTGCTTCAATCTGCCTGTGCAGGTCAATTACTTAAAGTGGAGGGAAACAGGGCTGCATCCAAGAGTAATTCACCTTATGAGTGGCCCTGGGCATGACATACACCTTAAAGCAAATCCTAATAGGTAATACAACAATGTTATGCCTTTACAATTAAATACGTAAGTAAATAAACTAAGTAAAGTCAATTAAACTTTTCTAGCACTTAATGGGTGCAGGGATTAAACTCCTGGGAGAGATCACAGGAGACCAGTACTTAGTTGTCTGTGACCAAATAACAGTTTCAGAAAGTTGAAGCAAATTCTATAATGAAGTCTGTTCTTGTAATGTTTTCAGAAGTGAGATTCTTTGAAACACTTTTATGCACGTAAATCAAAATAAATAACATTTATTTACATGTAGAAATTATAAGATTGATTTTAGTAGATTGGCTAAATATATGCATATAATTATTATAAATAACCATTACCTGTCAGTGTCAGCATTTATAAATGAACAGATCTGGCACTCACATAATCTCTGGATGCATGTGCCTTCAGGGGCTGGAGGGATTTATAACTGAAAACCATCTTCAGCTGAATTCTGGGAAAATGTACCTATGTGTCCCATGTAGATGCCACCACATTTTTCTATGTCCCCTTCCGCCTTTACCCAATGTAGAAATCTGGTATTGTATTTCTAATGTGGTGAGCCTGCTATGATAATAATGCCATCAAAAGATCGCAATTTACAAGGCGCTTTCTCATACCATCTATATTAGAGAGGGCCAATTAATTACTTAATTTTGTTTCATTTCTACTTATGGTCTTGCACGAACCTGTTGAATTTAGCACGCAAATTCAGGTGATTAATAAGACTTTTTACGGTTAACTGGAGAAAAACAGAACCTTTTTGCCTCATTAAGAATCCTGTTTCTTAGTGCCGTATCAGTTGCTTTTCCTCTTTTTAGTGTATTTTCACTTCTAATAACTTCATGGACCTTAAACAGAGGAAAATATTGTTTTTCCCCTTTTAAACAGAACCCATTTAACGATATTTTCTTAGAAGTAGATTATACCTGCACTTAAGAGGTAGGACAGAGTGAAAGACAGAAATCACAAAGCCACCAGAAGATGGATTCCTAACAGGGCTGCCTTTCAGAATCACCTGGGCATCTGTTTTCAGGCATCCAGGTGCAAGCCTCACCCGATAGCTCCACAATCAGAATATCAGGCAGGGTAGGACTTGGCAAAGTGCACTCTGGAAAAGCTTTGGGTGAGTCTGACCTGCCCTCCTGGTTAAGAGCCATGGGACTAGAACACAGCAGAACCGTCAGTCACAAGGTGTGGTCTCCCTGATTGCTCCGCCTGGTGGCCTTGGTCAAGTCACTTCTTTTTCTAGGCCTCAGCTTCCGAACAAAGGAGAACAACAGAGATGCTCTGCACCCCTTCTTTGCTTCTTTCTGAACAGCCCTCCGTTGCTAGCTCTTCAGCACTACTGAAGCCACCAATTTAAGGTTTTGATACTTATATGTTATCATAATGATCAATGTGGACTGTAAATGTCACTAGGGTGAACCTTATAGGTGAAACAAACAGCTGCACTAGTGCCTGACAGAAATATGCATATGGGGAGGGGAGACGGGTCAGCACTTAGCAGCTTCTGAAGCCCCAGAAGACTTCACAATTGGGGTCTAGCTTATGGGAGAGAGGCAGGGCAGGGCTGCTTTCTTTACCAAGGGGGTTCTAAAGCAGGCAAGCCTTCAGGAGAGAAAATAGCACTAATGGATGTTTTAAGAAAACATGCGCGCACACACACAGAAAGCTCTCCTTCAGCCAGAATGGTTTGGGGAAGGGCATGAGAGCAAGTTGAAATTTCTGGTTGAGTTACCATGAGCAAAGGCACCACTATTGGTAGTTCAAAAAGAAACAGCACAATACACAGAAAACCTGGAACATAAGTGACAGTTAAGAAGCACTTCCATGAAATTTCATGATTCTAGATAATGCTGAAGAACGCTTTGAACACGTCCATTTTTTGGCACTGATACTGCTACCCTGGCCTGCTCTCATTTCAGATCCTGGCCCTCCCTTGGGCATGTCTTCACATTTCTGACTGCCCCATGTCCTGGGCTGACATCTTTCCTGCTCTGAGTGCTCTAAACTCAGCAGTCCTTGAAGATTTTGCCCGAGTGCATGTTTTTTCCTCACTTTGTCATCTCTCCTCTCATCCACCTCCAAGGGCTTGCAAAGGACTCTTAGATCTATCTGACTCTGGTCTTGGGGACCTGTCTGTGAGACCTCCCACTCTTCATCCAGACAGCCTGCCAGGTACTGGAACGCAAAAAGTTGAAGTGCCCTTCCTCTACACAAGAGGCCAATTCTTTGGACTCAGCTTCTCTCTCTCTGCTAATAAAATAACTTTATGACAGTTCCCTAGACTCAAAACTTTAGTTCTGTTTCTGAGACCACCACCTTTGTCCACTTACATCCAGAGCTGACTAGCCCTACTGATTCTATTTTCTAATCAGCACCTCCCTTCCTAGTCCTCTGCATCAACTTTCGGCTCAGGCCCTCCCTTGATATGTGTTGGGAGATGATGGCCTTGGTTTTCTTGGTTTCCCTTGTGCTCTACTCTAAGGCTTTTGATCCATCAGACAGTTGGCAAAAGCAAATTAAACAGGTATGAGCCAGCCTACTCTGCTGGAGGGTGTGTAGGGAAGGGTTGCTCAGGGCACTACTATTGGCTTTCCGTTCTCCCTCCCCAGTGGCAGCCTCCAAGGTGACTCTGCAGATTCCTAGGGCTCCCTGAGACAATTTGAAATTGCTGCTGCAAGCCACCATAGATAGCACAGCCAGATGAATCCTCCTAAAATTCAGCTCTAATGATATTACCCTCCTCAAAAATCATCAACTGGTTGGTGGGAATGTAAATTATGGCAGTACTAACTTAGGTATTGCCATTCTAGTCCTAGGTGTATTCCCAACAGAAATGTATACCTACTTTCACCAAAAGACAGGTATTGGGATGTTCACAGCAGTACTACTCAAAACATGTCCCAAATGGAAACTGCCTAAATGACTAAAATAAGAGCACAATGAGTCACTCAATGGAATATTATATAGCAAAAGGCAATGAACAACCTTTAAAAACACACAGGTGGTGGCTTTCGCCTGTAATCCCAGCACTATGAGAGGCCGAGGCAGGCGGATCACCTGAGTCAGACTGGTCAACATGGAGAAACCCTGTCTCTACTAAAAATACAAAAAAATTAGCCAGGCACTGTGGTGGTTGCCTGTAATCCCAGCTACTCAGGAAGCTGAGGCAAGAGGATTGCTTGAACCCAGGAGTCGGAGGTTGTAGTGAGCTAAGATCACGCCCACTGCACTCCAGCCTGGGAGACAGAGTGAGACTCTGTCTCAAAAAAATAAAAAAAAAATAAATAAATAAAAACACACAATATGGATGAGTCTCAGAAGCATAAAAGTGAGTGAAAGAAGCCAAATGCAGAAGAGTAAAAAAGGAGGCTGGGCCCCGTGGTGGCTCACGACTGTAATTCCAGAACTTTGGGAGGTCAAGGCAGGCGGATCACATGAGGCCAGGAGTCGGAGACAAGCCTGCCAACATGGAGAAACCCCATCTCAACTAAAAATACAAAAAATCAGCTGGGCGTGGTGGTGCACTTATGTAGTTTCAGCTACTCGGGAGGCTGAACCATGAGAATCGCCTGAACACAGGAGCTGGAGGTTGCAGTGAGCTGAGATCATGCCACTGCACTCCAGCCTGGGCAACAGAGCAAGACTCCACCTCAAAAAAAAAAAAAGAGTACATACCATATAATTTTATTTATATTAGGTACTAAAAACAGGTGAAACTTGCCTATGCTGTTAGAAGTTGGGATACTGGTTTCCTTTGAAGGGAAAGGTGGGAAAGGAAATACAAGGCAGCTTCCAAGTGTTGGCTGTTTCACTTATGATTAAATCATGATTTGGGTACTTTTCTGTATAATATTTTACTTCAATAAAAAGCTTAAAACAAACAAACCATCAAATGTTCCCAATTAACTGTTGCACTAAATGTAACTTTCACTGGGGCCCGGATATCCTTTTCAATATGGCTGTAAGCTGATGTTTCAGAGTATTTTTTTCTCTTTCTACTGTGGGGATTCTTTACCCCTAAGGGGTCCAGATATTCCTATGAATTGTGGGAATATATATTTTCTGGGGAGAGGCATTCACAGCATTCCATAGCATTCATCCACAGCATCTGTCAGCTTTTCAAGGGGGCCCCACAACCCAAAAAAGTAAAGCACAATCACTCTCCTTGCTGCTCCTCAAGTGGTTCCTGGAATTTAACTCTGTGACTTTTATTCCTATTTTTATTTTTTTCCCCCTGAAAGCCCTTGCCTCTCTGACTTCCCTCTGTGGAGATTCTACCCATGCTTCTAGGGCCTGTCAGGTCACCTCTCCCACCAAGTCTCTGGATTCCCCAACCAAAAATTACCCCTTCGCTCCCTGCCACAGCTATTTATCAGGGGACTGCTATGATGCTCTGGTAGTCCCTGAGGATGTACAAATACTAATCTCTGTTCTCAAGGAGTTTTCTATCCAGTAGAAGGAAAACAGGTATAACTTTAAGCATATGTAAAATCCACATGTAACTTTAAGCAGAAAGAAGAGAGAGAGGTAAGGCCAAAGGAGATTCTTTTTGGCTGGGGGAAACCCAAGCAGGCTTCATGGAGGAGGTGGCACTACCCTGCAGGATTTGGCCCTAGAAGGAAAGTGCATTCTAAGTGGGGGACACAGGCAAGTGTTGTGAAAGCCATGAGCTTATGCAGGAAAGGGCAGGCAGTGTGATTCACCCAGAGTAGAGACATCATGAAGATCTGGAAGGGTGTAGGCTGGAATCAGATTAGCTTTCAGGCTCTAGATTTTGAATTTTATGACAAAAGCCACTGAAAAATTTTCAGTAGAGTATGGTATGATCAGATATGTGCCTTGGTATCTCAGAGGGATTAAGATGATCTATTCCTCCTTCGAGGGTCTAAAATGCATTGTTCTGGCTCTATGGTACTTCACTGCCTTTTGCTTCATAATATGGTTATTTTGTATGCTTTTTTATATTCTCCACCCCAACTTGACTTGGCCTAATGGAAGACAAAAATGGTTTCAGTGCTAGCATACTGTCTTACATGCGGTGGCACACAATAGATACTTAATGAATGTGCAATGTCCACTTAAAATCATTTATGAATCAATGAGGAAAGAAGGTGGGAAGGTACAAAAGAAAAAACACACAGGAGTAATATAAATAAGCTGGATGAATTCAGGGAGTTTGTTCAGCCTTCAGATTCTATATCTATGCCTAAATGTTCACTATTATGAATGATTAACATCTAGAGGAAAAAACTGCAGTCATAAAGGAGAATGTTTAAGGTTACTTAAGGCGCTGTATGAAATGTATGTGGGGAATACTGTCCTACATCCTGTGTTCTCAAATGAATTGCTGACTATTGGGGGACCCCAGAATAAAGCGACTATTATTACTAAGAGAGGCCTGTTCAATGCTTAGCACCTAGAACATGAAATCAGAAAGTCCAGCCTCATCCTTTGCCCTGCTCCCTGACTTCTGGTGGGATCTGGAAGGTGGGGAAAAGAGACCGTTCAACCTCTCAGGCCCTTGGGTTTCTTATTTTAAAAGAGGGGATTAAGTACTTTAAATACTGCAGAGAAAGGGGCTCTGCCTCCAAATCAACAAAGAACAAAACACTCCATTGGGAGAGAAGTCAGCTCAGGAACTGAGTGGCAGGTCCCACAGCTCTCTACAGCTATTCAGTATTCACGGTGCTTGTTTCCTTTTTTTTCTGAGACGGAATCTCGCTCTGTTGCCCAGGCTGGAGTGCAATGGTACAATCTTGGCTCACTGCAACCTTCACCTCCCGGGTTCAAGCAATTTTCCTGTCTCAGCCTCCCAAGTAGCTGGGATTACAGGCACCTGCCACCACGCCCAGCTAATTTTTGTATTTTTAGTAGAGACAGGGTATCACCAAGTTAGTCAGGCTGGTCTGGAACTCCTGACCTCAGGTGATCCACCCACCTTGGCCTCCCAAAGTGCTGGGATTACAGGCGTGAGCCACTGCGCCTGCCCATGGTGCTTGTTTTCTTTGTATAACGTTCCCTTTTGCTTCTGAAGTTCTTTCATGTCTAATATCACACCTCATAATTTTGTCTGGCTAGCATAAGAGGAAACTGAGGCAAAAGGAGATTTAATGACTTGCCCAAGGTCCCCCAGGACTAGGGAAAGGAGCCAGGTTCCTGACCCTCAGACGAAGGTCTCTCCACGCATCTCAAGGCCTTTGTGGGAGCAGCGAGGTTTCTGCAGGGGTGACCAGTGATAGCTACTGCCCTCCTGGCAGTTGTGCTTAGGGTGGGCCCCTCCATTTGGTCCAGGCCTGGGTGATTAAGCGTTTTATCATGGCCAAGGGCAATACACGGGAAGCTGAACCTTGGAGGATCTGAGCAGCTGGTGTGGCTTACCCAAGGGAGGGCGTGGGAAAGGAAAAGCAAAACTTAGCACCATTTGCAACTGCACAGACTCCCAAGCCACACACCGCACAGCCCAGTTTAGTGTGCACGGTGCAGGGCTGATTGTGACTAGAATCAGCCCATTTTCTGATCTGAGTTTTCTTCCCTCTCACTGCAAAGCCCTCCAGTCAGTTAGGCAACACCAACTGTCACAAGCTACCAGTATTTAGTCTAGCCCTATTTTTGGGGCTGGCTTGGGGTGTTTGTCTTTTCCTCTCCTTTTTTTTAAATGAAAAAAATGAAAATTCAAACTATATGCATGTGTATAGAATATAAAGTTAAAATTCTTTCCTTCTAATTTCACTCTAAAGGGTAACTACTGTCGATACAATCTGTTTCTTTCCTTCCATACCCTCTTCTGGCCTTTGCAAATATATAATCATACACACGTGCATGGTCTTTTAAACAAATGGAATCATATTTGCACGTGGTTCTGCAATTGCATTTTTCACTCAACAGTAAACATATCGCAAGTAACCATCCTTACCCATACAGAGGGTTAGTGTATTTTTCTTTTCTTTTTTTGAGACGGAGTCTTGCTCTGTCACCAGGCTAGAGTGCAGTGACATGATCTCGGTTCACTGCAACCCCCGCTTCCCGGGTTCAAACGAGTCTCCTGCCTCAGCCTCCCCAGTAGCTGGAATTACAGGTACCCACTACCACGTCCGGCTAATTTTTGTATTTTTTTGGTAGAGACAGAGTTTCACCATGTTAACCAGGATAGTCTCGAACTCCTGACCTTGTGACTCGCCTGCCTCAGCCTCCCAAAGTGCTGGGATTACAGGTGTGAGCTACTGTGCCTGGCTGGTGAGTGTATTTTTTTAATTTTAATTTCTCATTTTTAGATACTTAAAATTGATAGGAAAAAAACAAAAAGGGCAACATAAAACACTACCAAAAGTCAATTTTGAAAATTTGTAAATTTCTGCAATTTCTTTCCTTCTCCCCAATGGACTTCCCCCAAATCTTCCTGGGAGTCATTGCAGGATCAACTTCAGAACACACAGGGGAGGGGAAAGAGAAAACTCAACCAAATGTTATCTGCCTGTTGCAGGACTTTCCAATAAATAGCCCAGGCAGGCTCTGTGCTGAGAGATGAGCCTAGAGGCTGAGCCTGCAGAATTGTAAGGTCCCTCATCTAGCACTCATTCCCCTTGGAGGATGGTCTCAGGTGATGGGGCAGCGGTAAATTCAGTGAGTGTGCAATGCTTGCAGATAGTTTCTCCTGGAAATCCAGGGGCCAACAGTTTGCAGAGGCAGCTGCCTTGCTCGAATGCAGGAAACTTGAATTCCTTTCTCATCAGAATGTTCTTTTTGCAGATTCTTCCGGGGCCACCCACAGCGTGTGGCTAACCCTGATAGCAGTCCCGTGTTCCAGGGGGAGTGTGTGTTATTCCTGACTCAAGGGCAGGGCAGAGACCTACTGCCTAGACCTGAGCCCAGGTCTGGGCTGCTATCTGGAGCAAGCAGATGGTGAGAGGCAGAGAGCACAGGGCAGCTAGAGAGAGTGCTAGGGGAAAGCAGGGTGAGGGCATGCTTCTTTGGTAGGTTTCCTGAAGACCTGTGAAACAGCCTTTTGGTAGCGACCAGACCCCACGGGTGGCAAATGTTTTGATTCCCTCTGCTACATTCAGAACACTGCCTACTTCTCTATGTGCACAACAGTGCCCCAGGTCCTTTAGATGTACTGACTAATTTACCCCTCACAGTCACCCTATGTAATAGTGCTATATTTTCCCCACTACACAGATAGGGGAAGTGAATCACAGGAAGCTAAATAATTTACCTGGGGAGTAGTAGATACTAGACTTGAACCCAAGTTCTCTGGTTCCAAAGCCCTTGTACCTAACCATCACATTATGTTGCCTTCTTTATGATTTTTTTAAAGATGGGGCCTTGGTCTGTCACTCAGGCTGCAGTACAGTTGCAGGATCATAGCTTACTGCAGTCTTGAACTCTTGAGCTCCAGCAATCCTCCAGCTTCAGCCTTCTGAGAAGCTGGGACTACAGGCACACTATGGAGTCTGACTCTAGTTGTTTTCTTAGACTAGTGTGTTATTTTTCAAAATGTATTACAATTTTTTTTTTTTTTGAGATGGAGTCTCACTCTGTCGCCCAGGCTGCAGTGCAATGGCACGATCTCGGCTCACTGTAACCACTCCCTAGGTTCAAGCGATTCACCTGCCTCAGCCTCCCAAGTAGCTGGGATTATAAGCATACACCATCATGCCCGGCTAATTTTGTATTATCATTATTACTCTTTTAGTAGAGACAGGGTTTCACCATGTTGGTCAGGCTGGTCTCTAACTCCTGACCTCAGGTGATCCACCCGCCTCAGCCTCCCAAAATGCTGGGATTACAGGTGTGAGCCACTGTGCCTGGCCTCAAATGTATTACAGTTTAATAGGTATATCTTGAAATGGGTTCCATACCATATATTTTGGAAAGCCCTAGTTCACACAATGATAAGCAGGCTTTTTTCATGCAAGACTTTTCAGTCTTTCCTACACTAAGATGCATTTATGATCTGGCAAGAGGCTTGTGGCTTGCAGAATTTCCCCAAATTATTTGCACATAAAAATATTTTCCGAGGAACATTTCATGAGATCAGTGTTCTGCTGATCACACTTTGAGTGAATGCTGGCAAAGTGAGTTGTTAGGAACAGGGCTTAGGTTCTGGTTTTGCCCTTTAACTGTGTGACTTTTGAAGTTGCTTAATTGGAGCCTGTGTCTTCATCTGCAAAAATGGGAATAACAAGTCTCTCTATCTCACGGAACCATCTGAGGATTAAATGCATAAGTAAAGTTCTTAAAATTGTGCCTGCCTCCAAACATTCAATAAATGGGACCTCTTATAATGATTATAAAGAATACCAAATAATTTAAGAAGAAAGAAATGATGAGAATTCAATTAAAAGGGGCAGAGAATCACTGCAAATACCATAACCTCTGAGTGATCTTCACTAACAATAGTGAAGCTCTAGTCAGAAAAACATAAAAAATTCTTCCATGAAAGAAAATCCTAAACCATCACAGAGTGCAATATTATTCTAAAGAAAGAAAAAACAAGGGAAAATATATTTTAAAAAATGGTTCAGACAGTGTCTTTGGCAAAGGGGATCTTCTGATAACGTAACAGATGCAAATGAAAGACAAGGGTCAATTTCCTGGGTGCTAAACCAAGTGGAGGAGTTCTCACAAGGGAAAGAGCCAGGTGCTGACCCCCTCTGCACTGGGGAAAGGACGAAGATACACAAACGTTCTCTGGGGTGGGGAGGTAGATTATCATCACTGAACTGAAAATGGCTTGGCATCAACAGGACGTCTTCCTGTTCCCATCTTTTGAAGTGACTCATGCATCTGCCATTTCGCTTGCAGTCACTGTGGGAGAAGAACTAGGAGTCTGTTCATTAGGAACCCTGGCTCCACAAAGGCACCCGCTCCCAGCCTGACACAACGCCCACCTCTTCTTCCGGTTGTGCCTGCCAAGCGTGAGAATGTACCAAAACCAAAGCAAAACAAAAATCCCAACTCCCCAACCAAGCAGCAGGCAGGGAGAACGCTGCAGTAGAAGGCTCCTGCTTCCTGATGCTAACATGGATGCCACAGGCACAGCCCACAGTTCCAGAACCCACAGCACCTGAAACAATTTGCTCTCAGTGGGCCAGAGCAGCTCTAAACACCAGGCTGCTTCCTGTTGTGCAGCTATGTAAATGAGCCCCGTGCTGGGGCCAGGGCCCAGCTGCACTGTGCGGGAGGGACGCGTGAGTAATGTAGCCACCAGGGCAGCCTCTCAGTGGAACTTGCTCGTGCAGCCTGTAGGCTCAGTCTCACTGCCAACCCCAGGAGCAGTGACCCCCTCACAGGGCACCACCTCTGCCAGGAAAACCATCCATGTGGTGGGGACAGACAATTCCTTGGCAAGCACTGTCTGGATCCACTAACTTCAGCAGATGGGGACTGAGTTGGAGGATGATTAAAACCTAGGGGATTGGATTCCAGACTGAACTCGCAGTGGTTTCCTTGGGCCATTTCTAATCTGCCTCAGTTTCCTCATGTAAGATGAGAGGGACTCACCTCTTTCTCAGGGCATTTGTGCAAGCACCAAATGTGTGTGCTTGTTAATATCCACAGCAACACTGGAAAGGAAGTGTCTCATTTTGCAGATGTGTAAACTGAGGGTTGGAGGAGTGAGTGGGCATGACCACCATCATGTAAGTACTAAAGCTGCAGAGCCTGAATTTAAACCAAGAATTGTGGATATTCAGATGTGTCCACTCCAGAAACTCCACATAGGCTGCTAAGCTTCCTTAAAATGACATTTGCAACTAAAACCGTCTTAATTTTCTACCTAAGCAGTACTCACTGGGTAAATTATCTACTGTAAATTAAAAATCATACTTTCATCAACCCTTCTTGGGCTACCTAGTCTTTTGTATTGCCAAATCAACTGCGCTTAGGGAACTGTAATAAATCATTATCTCATAATAAATCATTATCAAAATAAATCGCTAATATAATTCCATGGGCAAATATAAATGATTTCTGTTCCAAGGCAATACCTCATTTATTGGCCTGAAGAAAGCTGTTTCTGAAGATAGAACAGTCACATGGATGGTGAGAAGACCTCTGGACCCAGGGTGAAGAGACTGAGGGTCTATCTAGGTTCAGATGTTAGCTGGTTAACTGTGTAATTTATGCACGTCGCTCAATCCCCTTCCCTTTCCCTTTCTATATCAGTAAAACAAAGGGCTTGGATTACATCAGTGTTTCCTCCTCTTTTCAATATGAAGACCTTTTTTTTTTTTTAAATGTATAAGCACTAGCTTCTTCCTGCTCCAAAGACATCTGTATTTTTGGAGTCTACTGGTTACAAAAATACATAGTAACAAGAAATTAACAAAAATGTTCTCTTTATTACTTGCAACAACATCGTCATACACTTTACCATAGTGACTTTATGTTTAAGACACTGTTATTCAGTTTATTGTCAATATGTGGCCCCTCTAAACACAGGCTCACCCTTTGCAAGAAACTGTCCACTCCCCTTACCATTCTTTGCCTCTACACTTTGAACCTTTGAATTAAATGGCCTCTAAGATTCTTTTCCGTGTCAAGCTTTATTATAATCCCTTTTTTTTCTTTTTTTCTTTCACCCAGGCTGGAGTTCAGCAGCACAATCATGTTTCACTTCAGCCTCAACCTCCCAGGCTTAGATGATCTTTCCCACCTTGGCCTCCTGGGTAGCTGGGACAGGTGTGTGCCACCATGCCAGGGTATTTCTTTTTTGTAGAGGTGGGGTTTCATCATGTTGCCCAGGCTGGTCTTGAATTCCTGGTTTTAGGTGATCTGCCCACCTCAGCCTCCAAAGTGCTGGGATTACAGGCGTGAGCCACTATGCCTTTTTGAATTTTCTGAATTTTGTTCAGTTAGTGATTTTGTTTTGTACTAAATCACAATCATTGTGCAACAATAGCTACAGGTTTTTCATTAGATATACATAACTGAATGCTTGTGCTAGGTATACAGAGGTGAATAAATAGACACAGTCACTGTCCTCACCGAGCTTTGGTCTATATCAAGTCTTTAACCATGATCCTGAGCCCTCCCCTCTGTTTATCTCTAGCCTCGACCTCCCCCTGGAACTCTAGTCTCTAATGTCTACCTGACTGCTCAACATTCCACTTGGATATCTAAAATGCATCTCAAAGTTTACATGTGTAGGCCAGGCATGGTAGCTCACACCCATAATCTCGGCACTCTGGGAGGCAGGAGGGTCACTTGAGACCAGGAGTTTGAGACATGCCTGGGCAACATACACAGACCCTGTCACTACAAAAAATTTAAAAGGTAAGCTGGGCATGGTGGCATATGCCTGAGATCTCACCTACTCCTGAAGCTGAGGCATGAGGATTACTTGAGCTTAAGAGTTCAAGGTTATAGTGAACTATGATTGTATCACTGCCCTCCACCCTGAGCAACTCAGCAAGACCTTGTCTTTTAAAACAATAGCAATGGGGCTGGGCGTGGTGGCTCACGCCTGTAATCCCAGCACTTTGGGAGGTTGAGGTGGGCAGATCACTTGAGGTCAGGAGTTCAAGACCAGCCTGACCATGTTGAAACCACATCTCTACCAAAAATATAAAAATCAGCTGGGTATGGTGGCGGGTACCTGTGGTCCCACCTGCTTGGGAGGCTAAGGCAGGAGAATCGTTTGAACCTGGGAGGCGGAGCTTGTGGTGAGCCAAGATTGGATTGTACCATTGTACCCTAGCCTAGGTGACAGAGCGAGACTCTGTCAATTAAAAAACAAACAAACAAACAAAAAACCCCCAGTAACAAGACACTTAATATGTAGAAATCTCTGTATTCCACCCTGTATGCCTGTCAAAATCCTTCCTCCTGTGGCATTTGCCATCTCTGAAATAGTAATATCATTCACCCAAGTGCTCAGGCCCAAAGACTCTTCGTGTTCTGAAATCCTCTCCCTCAAGTTGATATCCCAAGATAGTTGATCACAAGGACTAGTATGATCTTCACTCAACCTAAGTTAATTGAATGCCTACTATGTGGTAGGCCACCTATAGAGACAGAAGATAGAAGGCAGGCTGACATATCTTGTCCTGGGGATCAGGGATGGCTTTTTGAAAGTGGTGTTCACGAGCTACATCTTCAAAGGAAGAGCCTGCTTCAAAGCAGTGTACTTGTAAGTTAGAAATGTACTCATGAGTACTCAAAATATCAGACAGATGAACTTTAGGGTTGAGGGAAGAGTTATGTTCTCACTCCTACAAATCAGAGCAAATCAGAGCTGGGCATAAACCAGACATAGTGAGTTCAGCTACTTGAAGACCAAATGACCTGCTTAATCTAAACCTGACCGAGCCAGGAAAGCCATTGTGAAACTGGAACTTCACAATGGGCCAGAAAGTAGTTACGACTCTGTTTTAAAGCCACTTTTAAAAAGCAAAAAAAAAGGTTCATATTCTTTGACCCCATAATCTGAACACAGGGAATTTATCCTAAAGAAATAATCCAAAATATGTGCATGGAGATCTTCACTACAGTATTATTTGCTGAAAAATTAAAAATAAATAAAAATTCACAAAACATGGACATGGATAAATTATGGTGTGCCAGCTGGATAAATGTACCATTGAAGGCATAATTTTTCAAGATTACATTGCTATATATGTTTAGGATGTTCCATTAAGTAAAAAATATGTAGTTTTACCTGTGCTAATTACAAAGTATATTAGGATTATATATATAATGCAAAAGAATGAGCAGAACATACAAAAATGAATTAATTTGCTACATAGGACTGTGAATACTCTTACCACTGTTATTTGAACAATAAGAACAATTAAAAATAGAACAAGTCTCCTGTATTTCTTCCTTGCTGATCTGGGGCAGGGGTCTGTAAATTATAGCCGGTGGGCCAAATCCAGTCTGCTAATGATTTTTGTAAATAAAATTGTATTAGAACACAGGCATGCTCACTTGTTTACGTATTAACCATGGCTGCTTTTGCCCTGCAATGGTAGAGGTAAGTAGCTGTGACAGAGACTGTAGAGCTTACAAAGCCTAAAGTATTTGTCCCTTTACAGAACAAGTTTGCCAATCCCTGATCTGGAGTAAGGAAAGATCGCGCTTCATTCTAAAATTTACCACATATATAACTGCTATGGTTTAAATGTTTGTGTCTCCCCAAAATTCACATGCTGAAATCCTAACCCCAATGGTGATGGTATTAGGAAGTGGTGATTAGATCACGAAGGTGGAACCTCCATGAGTGGGATTAATGCCCTCATAAAACAGGCTCAAGAGAGCTCACTGACCCTTCCCACCATGTGGGTACATAGCGAGAAGGCACCATCTATGAGGAAGCAGGACCTCACCAGACACAGAATCTGCTGGAGCCTTGATTTTGGGCCTCCCCTCCTCCAAAACTGTGAGAAATAAATGTTGTTTATAAGCCATCCAATGATTGGTATCGTCATTGTAACAACCATGAATGGGAATGAACAGGGAATCATCTATGTTTTATATTTTTATCCACCAGTTCTTTAAAAAAAAAATACAACCCAAACTAAAGAATAAATCATTCCCCGAAATTATTCTTCCCATTTGTTTCTATTTCAGTGTATATATAAAGGTCATGCATTCATCAGATAGCTTATTATCTAATATGAACCTCAGTTCATTTTTATAAAATATAGACTGGGGATACGTGACAGAGAAATGCTGAAGTTAAAGATTAGTGCCAAGAACTGAAAAGCATTTTTTACAACCTAAGGTTTTGTTTGCTTTTAAAGGTTCTCTGGCCTTTGGGAAAAATAAACAAGTCAGAGTTCCTGGCCATTCTGATTGCACACCTGGACTTCATGGCCACCACCTTGTGTAAGGTCACTGACACGTGCAGACTACATGGACTGAATTCCTCCAAGCTGTTCCTCCTTGTGCTAAAAAATGCACTGACCCTAAAAGAAAGTTCACCATATTCTGTCCAAAGTCCCTCACAGCTACCAGTGCTATTAATTGCCTGGCATCCGTTTCCTCTGTTTGCCGAGAGGGAAAGGATTGATGGCTATGTTTAGGGTTAACAGCTCATTCTGAGATTCCGGAGGGGCTGGGATCACCCCAAACAGAAACTGATCACCAAAGGTCTTTGATTCTAGCATCTCTGGATCTGTAACAATTAAACGAGTTGTTTGATACTAGAATAAATTATTTAAAAATACTGTATAACTTGAAAAAGCTCTAGAATTGGATCCAGGAAGTAAAGTCTAAGTCAAAAGTCCCAAACTGGCATTTGGAGGGCTGAAGTTGGCTTGCAGACCTGTTTTATTTGGCCTACAGAGAATTATTATATATTTTTTAATGGAGCTAACATTCAGAAATTGGGAGTTTTCACATAAAAATCCAGATTTCTGGCTTCTGACATAAAGCACATTCCCACGTGGCTGCTCAGTTGGAGCTGAGGAGCAGATGCGCTTGGATATGGCCGGCCTCACCCGCTGCACTGCTGTGCTTGCCTGGGCCGCAGCTGGCTGAGGCTCTGACGGTGGGGTAAGTCATCTTTTGGAGAGTTGTTCCAATGTTTCAAGCAGGCAGTGGGACCAACATCAAGTTTAGGAATCAAAATCTTTAAAGTGCCGAGAATGAATTTCAGTTCTTCTGCTTCTCTACTTAGAGGGAGCATCAATGAGGGTGAACTGGCAGATTCTCTAACACTCTTTTAGAAATGACCTAAGTAAATGTTCATAATATTCAAAAAAAGTCTCACCCACCACAATGTGCATTAATTAATATCAAGAAATGTTTTATTCTCATGACTCAAGCTCTGTTTATTTCCCCTGACCTACTCTAAAACAATCTAATCTCTAATAATTTAATAAATACATGTTGGCATCTTCTAGGGGCAAGCTATTACACTATATACTCACAAAGAATTCAGGAATTCTCTGCCCCCCAGGATTTGTTAATTCAGCTGGGAGGAAAACTCCTACACAGACCAAAGAGAAGCTTATAGCTCTAACTCTGTGGCAGACACTGTGCTCAAAGCTTTCCTTCTCACAATTACTCTATAAGTTATTATTATCTCAAAAGAGGAATAAATTTTTGGGCCTGAAATGATAGGTAGGGTCCAAAGAAGTTGAAGAAAAGTAGCAAAGAACAGTGTGACATAAAACTGTCTAAAAAAAGATCTAAAAAAACAGAAATCTTTTTATTATAAATAAAATCACTAAATTTCAGTGGAAGATCACAGGCAAATTATACCACTTGATTGCGCTCTAAATCAAAGAATGAAATTTTCTACTTTTGGGAACATATAATGATTTCTGTTGGTATATGGACATACATTTACTTTAATAAAAACAGCTCATGTTTATTTGAAAAAGACAAAGATAATTACACACTGAACTAGTGGTTTTATGGATGATATTGTTTGAGACAAGTATAAGTTAAAAAGTGAGTTGATTTAAAATGGATTTAAAGAGAAACAGTAAACATCTGATACCAGATGGTAAGCAGGTCTGACAAATACTCTGATGGTGGCATGCGAAATACTGGTGTTTAGAATACACTAGCTTATTAGACGAGTAAAGATGCAAGCTATCTACTTACTAATCAGGAAGAATAAAGGTTTCTTTTTGACCGCTTAGTAGAAAACTCATTTACACTAGGTTCACTAACAATAACATCTCTGGGTAGAGTGTTAACACTGAAGCCACGTTCCGGGATCTGCAGCCTAGGAGAGTAGGAGCAGGGGCAGCTGGATGAGAACGAAATGCTGTCTAGTGTTTGAGGAATGAGAATCTTGAAATCTCAGCATCAAGATTTAGTATGCACTGAAGCTAGTACCAGAGATAGAAGCCAGGTTCTTCATGCTACTGTTAGCTGGGTAGGCAAAATAATATAAAAACAACAAATAAAACAAAATTCAATACATTTTTTGTTAACAATAAAAACTGCATCTAATCTCACGGCATAAACATCTCTATACGGCAAATGACAGAGAATTTTTATTTGCTGCTAAATGCAACAGAAGTAAAGAGTGAAACTCAGAAAAGCCCAGATTAGATAACGACCATGACAGGCCAGAATGCCTTTGCATACAGGGATTTTGCAAGGTAAGAGCCAGGGAAATAAGACAGTTTAGGTTTACTCACACCTGCCTCCATTTGAATTTGCTTCCTGACTGCCCCCTACCTCCCCTGAAAAAGCCCTATTTATGGCATATATTTTTAAAACTGCAGAAACTCAAAGAGCAATGAATTCAGGCTGCTGTAATGCTTAAGACACTTCTATATTTCTATTCATCAAAAAACTGAATTCTTTTGGAGGTAAGTTATGAGGTGAACCAGTCATCCAGCATTTTACAATATTGGTCTCTAAAAGACTGAGAACGTTAGTTGCATGTTAAATAATTTTCTGGAAATACATCACAATTGAGAAAACGGTATTTATCTCTCAGTGAAAATGGTCATCAGAAATAACATAGTAAGCCACTTGGGTGTGCTCCTTTGAGTGAGTTTTTGTGTGTGTGAATGGGGAAGAGACTCCTCAAAGGGCATTGCTTGAGTAATGACGGTACAAACAATAAACATAACAGTATTTATTGGATGCTTCCTACGTACCAGGAATAATTCTGGTGCTACACAAGAATTATCTCATTTAATCTTCACATTAACCCTATAAGAGGGTACTACTATCATTCCCACTTTATGTATGGAGAAACAAAGGCATGAAGAAATCAAGTAAATTAGAGCTTGCAAGTCACAGAGCTGGGATGTGATCCTATGGTAGATCAGCTCCAAGCTTTTGCTCTTAAATGTTGGTCCCCCAGCTCCTTCTAAGCAAGGTTGTTCTGTGTTAAACAGCAGCGTTTTTGTACTGCCAACTGCTGTCCACAACTCTAGAGCCTGAGATGAAACTCTCAGGTGTCCAAGAAAAGGCAGAGGCTACCCCTGGTGTTTCCTCCCCACTGTGCACCACACTGTGCTCGAGTACGTCTTTAAGTAACTGATTTTCAGATACGGGAAGAATGTTTGTAAGAAGGAGCACCAGTTTATAGTCTGCAGAGAGGGCCCACATGTCTTAGTCCAGCTCTACGGAAATGGACAGAGACAAGGTACAGTTGCAGAATCCCACATATGTGACTGCTACTCATGGGGCAGGAGCCAGGCGGCTCAGGTGTTTTTGTGAAAGGCTATGCAGATGCTATTACCTCATTTCATCCTCACTAGAACCCTACAAAGTATGTAACATGTGCTGTGTTACAGATGGAGTGAGCTTTGATCATCTGCACCAAATTATACACCTAGTAAGGGGTAGATCTGGCATTTGAATGTCTACCTCCAAATCTTCTGTCGCTCCTCGCACATCTCCTAAGAGAATGTGGTCCTATTTAAAACTACAACCAAGAGCAGTGGCGAAGTTCACAGGCTCGAGCCAGAATGCCTGGGTTTGATCAGCTCTGCTCAGTCATAAGGGGACAGACACCATTCTCATATGGTGTCTGCTTGCTATATGACTGAGGGTAAGTCACTTATTTTCTCTGTACCTCTTCTATATCTGTAAGATGAGAATAATAATTGCACCTATTCTACTAGGTTGCATTGAGAAATGAATGAATGTATTAGTATTTGTAAAGTGTTTATTTAGCACAGTGCTTGGCACATGGTAAGTATTTATTTGTGTGAAAAATGTAAAACCTTCTCTTATATGGGTACTTACATACAGATGACAAATCAGGGTAATAGATGCGTTATCATGGAAAATGGATAAATGAACTCTTGCAGTGGCCAATGTAGCAAGCCCACCACAAACACTGCTGTGGGACCCGACAGCTTTCCATCCGAATTGTTGATCTGAAGAATACATCTGGAAGAGTCCTGGGCTTTAGTCTCAGATCTGACATGAATTACTGTGTGACCTGGAGAAGGCATTTCACTCTTCTGGGCCTTGCTTCTTCCCAGGTGAAAAGCTGCCCCTCCAGAAATGGTGTCTAAGCTCCATAGGGTCTGGTTCTCCCACATACGAATTTTATAACTTTGGATAAAACTGCTTTATTCCTTTGCATCTGTATTTCTTCTAAAATGGAGAAAATGCTGTCTCTCCCCTTATTTCACAGGGTTGTGGCAAGTAAGACAGAAAAGGTTAGAGCCCCTTTGCAAACAGGGCTCTCCAAGGGCACCTCCTTTGCTGGGTAGCAGGTGGATACTTAGTAAGTATTCGTGGTTTCCAAGTCACTATAAAAATCTAAAAGATAAATAAATACCTAAATAGATGTTTGTGGAAGTGACTTGCAGCACCTACCATTATCTGATGTAGTATTCCTTGTTTCTCCATCCCCCTAGAAGCTAAGGTTCCTGAAAGCAGGAACATCTCTGTCTATATCCCTGCACCTGGTAAAGAGTCAGTATTTAATAAATATTTATTGACGGAAATTGTGGAAAGTATGAATATACGAGCCAATGAATAAATGACTCTGAAGTTACATGAGTAATGTGAAGTTACAGGAGGTTACAAACTTACCTAAAGATATTAATGAAAGTCTAGTCCTAAGAAACAAGTGGTGGTATGCAGGGATAAAGCTCTTGGTGTATCGTATCATCTGACTCCTCTAAATTCTTTTCTTTGGGGAAGTGGTTTGGGTGGAGAAATAGCAGAGTTAAGATACTATAAAGTTATTAAATTAACAAACTCAGCAGGTCCACAGACTTTCTAAAGCTGAATACCAACTGGGATAATTAAAGGCCAGAGCCTTCTTTTTTTAATTGACTCTCCAATAAACTACCCGCTGACAAAGGCATAGTTGAGTTGATTCCTCTAAGAATAAGGAAACTTTTCCATTCTCAAATTTTAAAAAAGTCCCCACTTTCCCCTCTAGATCAATGAGCACTTAAATTTACCAGAATTAAAAGGAAAGTTACAAAATACTTTTTTTTTTCTTTTTTTAAACTAAGCCTGTAACATCCCTTCTTCCCAGCAACCAATTCATGAAGGCACGGATGTGGCTTGTGCTGAGGAAGGCATTTGGAGGAAGCTATGGGGGCGGGGGAGGTGGTCACATCAGCTCTTCACCAAGGGATGGAGAAGTGCCCAGGAGCCTCCGTCATTATTATCCAGTCCTATAGTCCAAAACAAAATCTGCCATATAAAAAATACTGTTCTAAAAATAGGGAGTGTGGCTTAAATCCACCAGTTGGTGTTTTTTAAAATTATGTGCAAAAAAATTATGCTTAAGACCCAGAGAGTATTAGTAAGTAATTCAAGGAGGTTGCCACTTTATTTTGATTCCAAAGTTCTAAAACATTTATTCTCTCAGAATCTGAGGAAAGGTGAAAGGAGACAACAGAAGGGTAGGTAATATGATGCAGAAGGCTTAAATTCCAGTTTGAAAGCGAAAGGCAGCTAGATGTTCCTAAAGCAAATAATACACTTTAAAAGTGTATTTTTTTTTTTTTTGTGGGAGGGAGTGCGGTGCTATAATTCACTCTAAACAAACAGAAGAAAAACTAGTTTCAACTTAGTTACTCCTATCTTTCCCCATGTCATTTTAGATTCCAACTTTTATGCATACAAAACTGCAAATAATTCTTAACATGCAGCTTTAAAAGCATAAGGAATCTTTTTTTTTTCCCCAGGCTGGAGTGGCGCAATCTTGGCTCACTGCAACCTCTACCTCCCAGGTTCATTCACTTCTATTCACTGGGGCAAAGTGGGAACCCAAAAGAGGGTGACTGAAATGTTTTATTATCCTAATCCTCAGAGGACAGATAATTATAGAACAGTCTATATCAGAACAAGAGACTGTGAGTCTGCATGAGGGGGCAGGGAGAGAGAGGCAGAGGACAGAGATAAAGTGATTCTCTTGCCTCAGCCTCAGCCTCCCAAGTAGCTGGGACTACAGGTGCCTGCCACCATGCCCGGCTAATTTTTATATTTTCAGTGGAGATGGGGTTTCACCATATTGGACAGGCTGGTCTTGAACTCCCGACCTCATGATCTGCCCACCTCAGCTTCCCAAAGTGTTGGGATTATAGGCATGAGCCACAGCGCCTGGCCCATAAGGAATCTTTTGAGTGTTTGGTGACCCAAGACTGTATCATCTTTGGAATAAAAGTTTCAAAGCCTCCCTCATCAGGCAGCAATTACAACTAGAATGTATTTTCAGAAAGGTCTGCTATTACAGTATCTTGATTAATAAAGATTAATTTCACATGAAATTGGGCTATTTTATAAAAGCTTTTACCTAATGAGAGTGAGGTGGGTGAGTAGTGTTACAAATAGAAGCAAGTATTCATGCTATCTGCTTCTGGACAGAAAGACTGAAGTACCTTAAATGTTAGATTTTACGTGTGAACTTTAGCAACACAATTTTTAGCTAATCTCTACAGACTATAAAGATTTGGACTTGTGTGTGGGTAGCATCATGTGTGGACCATGAAAGTCACCATCTCTCCTCCTCTCCCCGGAACAAACACCCACAAACTGATGGGATGCTCTGAAGGTTAAACTGAATCTTCTAATTGTCCAGGAATGTATGCTATGCAAACAATGTTGGCTCCCTGTGCCAAGGCAGAGCTATTGTGGGACTTGAGGCTGCCGGCTATGAGAAGGATGGTGGGGCATAGTTCTATTCACTGGGGCAAAGTGGGAACCCGAAAGAGGGTGGCTGAAATGTTTTAGTATCCTAATCTTCAGAGGACAAATAATTACAGAACATTCTATATCAGAACAAGAGACTGTGAGTCTGCGTGAGGGGGCAGGGAGAGAGAGGCAGAGGACAGAGATAAAAAGCTTCCCTTTTTCGGGGGTGGGGAAAGGAGAGAACCTCAAGAGCGGACTACAATTTACTTTGTGAAGTAGTTTTCTGTTTGTAATATGTTTCCTTTGAAGAGTAGAAGTTCTGAGCATTTAGGAATTTGGTTATAGATCAAGAAAGAAATTCCTGGCTTTCCAGAGGCTGGTGGCTACCAATCAAAGGTCAATCAGAATGAAAGTCAGAGTAGCCCTGAGACCATATCATAGGCTACTGGGAAGATGTAGCATGCTTTATAAAAAAAATCGAAATCAAAATCTCTTCTATGTATTTTTTTTTCTCTTCAGTGAAACACAAGAGATGTGAGAAAGGCACAGAAAGCAGAACTCAGGGGCTTAGGGGGACAAGAAGAGAGGGTGGAGGAAGAAGTGCAGCGTCTCTTGGGATGGCAGCTGTTTTATTTGCACCCTTGAAGAGTTCCTGAAATAATTAACATGCACTGTCATTCTTGTTTTTCCAGTGGTGATTTCATCCAGTCCCTACAGAAACTCAGAATTAAATGTCATGGTTTTGTGTTTTGGAAAGCAAAACTCTCCCCAAAACAAGGGAGTTCTCAATACTGCTGAGAGCATATGAGATCTGAAAAGTCTGTAGAGCGCTGAACATTCACACGCTACTTTTGGAGGCAGGACTGCCTCTTTCTTTGCTATCACATTTCCTTCTGTTTGATCCTGCCCTGTCCTGGTTTACTTTCTGTTTCTCCCACTCATTACCACGCATACTTCCGTAACACATGCGAAGTCCAGAATAGCCTCTCCCTTTCTGTTGGCCAACTCTACACTTCCCTTACAAACGCTCCTTTAAAAAAAAAAAACTTTCCAAGGCCTTTCCCTCTTCCCACTCCCCTGGGGGAAAAACAAAACCCTCCATTCCTTCCTGAATAATGTAGGAGAAATAAAGCAGAAGTAAAGTCTACAGACATTACTTACAGTAACTGCAAATAAAAATGTGTCTAAGAAGAATAGTCTGCTAATTTAGTTTGGAGGCAGACAGATTTGGGTTTACATCCTGCCTTTGTCATTTGCTCATGGTGGGACTATGGATAGGTTGCTTAACCTTCCCCTAAACCTCAGTTTTTTTTCACCTGCAAAATGGAACTTTACATTAGGGTAGTATTTATTTTAAGATCATAGTATTAGGAGTTTTAATAATAAAAAAAAGTCCTTCCAGGGCTGTAGAGGGAATTAAATGAGATGAAGCATATGGAGTGCCTGGAACACAGTAAGCACTCAATAAATGTTTGCTGCTACTGATGATGTAAATCGTTTGAAGAGAAATGTCATCCTTTCCCCCACTGCATATATAGTAACAAGGATTCAGTGCTTCTCAAAGCTAAAAGGACAGTACCAGGAGGAAGGGTCTGGGTACAGCTATTTGCTGATTGAAGCCCCTAGGAAGCACGTCTCAGAGGCAGCCTGCACAACAGAGCAAAGGGCTTATTTTAGGAGCCTCCAATCAAGACAGACTGGTTGATCCGGATGCCTCACCTGGCAAAGCAGCCTCAGCCACACGCCCCTCTCCACAGGCTATTGGCATTCCTGGTGGGATGCACCACAGCCCGACTCCAGGAATTTTACCCACAACTTGTTCCCCTCTCCCAATCTCCCTTTTCTCCCTTTTGGAGACCTCAGGCTTGAGAGAAATAAAAAGCAACAGCTCTGCCTGACAAATAAGGTAAGGGCTCTGCCTCTCAGGTCCTGAGTCACTGGTTAGGAACTGTCCCATCTGCAGACTCTCCCAGAAAATTACACAAAAACACAAAATCTGGCTCTAAAGCTTGGGCACCCTCAGAAAGACTGATTCACCAAGGCGTGCTTCAGAACTGAAACTCTGGGGACCGAAGGCACCCACTGCCCAGCCTGCCAAGAACCTACCTTCCTTTAAACAACAAAAACGAAGCAGAAAGAGGAAAAAACCCTGAACCTTTCCTAATAAGGTAATACCACATGCCATTTGTAGTTTCAAATTGCTTGGCACGCCAGGATCATATGACATTCACTGCAGCTACGGCTTCATGTCTGTGTGAGGCTCTCCAGGAAAAATGAGAGAGTCTTTGGTGTGCCTCTGGGGATTACAAATGAATAGGGAACATGCTCTGCCAGTGGAACCTCACATTTTCCCGATTCACCACACTTGCCTCCTGTCCCTCCTTTCACGCCGCTGCCTGCAGGCCTCTTGCTCTGTGGGCTCAGGCATTGTAAAAGTTCTCAGGTTGCTTTGCATGCAGGTTTTCTCTCTCCAATGAGGTTCTTGCTTCTTGAGGGCAGAAACACTCCTTTATTTCTTTTGTTTCACCCTTGCTATGCTTATCACAGCGTAATCCACCCAGCAGTCACTCGGTAAATGCCTGATGACAGACTAGTGCTGAGAATTTTACAGATCAGTAGGTGATCATTTTAGATCACTGGCCCCCAACTTACAAATCGGCAGGACTTCAAAAGTTGGTTTCAAAGAAGGTATTTATGGTGCATATTTTCCCATAGAAACAGTGTTATAACTGGGGCTTGGGTTTCCAGGCCTACTCATTTCTCAGAATATCCTATACCTACTTATGTGCTGTCTTACTGACCTCTCATTTGCCTCAGACTCACATTAGACTGTCCGTATATATGCAGAAGAAACTCTAGTTCTTTCAGGTACAGCAATGCTGACTTGCAGAGATTTCCTTTCCCAGTTATTAGTGGTATTTTCCTATTTCATGACACTATACGTAATAAATTATTCATCAGATACTTTAAAAATAACACTAACAGGTAAGGAATTATTTTTGTTCCTTATTAAAAAAGACGCATGTACTTCTGTTTCTCCTTTTGTATTAAAAATTATTTTTCAACAGTTTTAACCTCAATGATTATTTGGGCCACTCCAGACTTTCCCATCTACACACACTCACCCCCTCACCCACCCACCCATCCACTCATAGTCTAACTATTGCCAAAAGAGATTTATAGTAAAAATTATAGACTCCAGGACTGACCATTTACTTGGACACACACACATACATTTTCAAATGTATTCTGGGCCACTAAAAATATTTATTAGCCATGATAGAAATGAATGACATTAGCTTTCAAAGTAAGAGCTACAGTTGTTCAACAGAGAGGCAGAGCTTGTGACTCACTTCTCACTAGAGCACAGGGAGAATGCTTAATGGTCTACCTCTGCGAATAATATTATATCTGAAGAAAAAAGCTTTCAGTGGCTCAGGGGGGAGGACAATCACAGTTGCCTGTCCCACAGTGAGAGTCTCTGTGCCCAGTCTCCTCTAGAGTCTGAAGAGTGGCAGCTCTGTGGGAACACTGTCCCCTGTCCAGGTTGGATTCTTCAAACAGGTCAGGGTTGCTGTGTTTGGAATCATGAGTACAAAAAGTCCATGTACACGAATGTTGGCTGGTGAACCGCTTCTTGGATACTTAGGTAACCTGAAAAGCCATACCCTGGCCCTTATTCTCATTCGATAGCATCCTGAAAAGAAATCTAGGTGATATTCCAGCATGGCATGCGAAACATCTCTCGTGTCTCTAAGGCTGGTAGAAAGTTATCATGCAGAATACTCTAGAACAGTCAAACCCAAACAAGCAGCAAACTGAAACCTCTCTCAAGCCTAACATGCTGAACACATGTGCTAAATGACATGAGCCACTCTCCATTTTCTGGAGTTCACAGCTATCTTTCTAAGTTAAGTCAGCGTTTAAGGTGGCACAACAGAGATGCCAGGTTAATGGCTGTGAAGTGACAACTATCAGTATGGTCGTATTACATCTGTCTTTAAGAATTATCACCAAGACACAAGAAACTGCAGTCTCTTCCCTGCCCCATAGCACCTCATAGTTACTCAATGTGGCCCATCCTTGATTGATTATGCTGATCCTTTAATAAGAAGTTCTGATAACCAGATACTCTTGTTAGCATTTGATCATCGAACCTTTTCTTTGATCAGCTCTTACAGGAAATCTAACATATACTCCTTTACTCTCCCAGTATTGGGAAAAACATAGTTGAATCGATGCAGTAACTCAGCACCCTGCACTCATCTTTCCTTGGTGCTTTGGGATGTTGCTCTGGTTCCAAGGCTGACTGGTGAGAAAAGGGCAGCTGTCTAGAAGTAGCAAGTATAAGACACTGGTCTGAATGTACCAGGATTACAACAGACATTTTGAAAGTTTACTTTGATTGTTTGTCTCTGAAAAATGCCAAGCATGTAGGAGTTTGGGGTCAACAGGTCATATGCAGTTAGATCCCAGTTCATTGAACGATTATTCTAATTTAAGGAATAATCTATTTTATTATTCTAATGTAACTCACATGCAGACATGTAGGTTAAATATTCTAATTTAAGCTACATGCAGAATATTCTAATTTAACCTACATGCAGACATGTAGCATGTAGGTTGCCTCTTTCCCTCTTGCATTCACAGCAGACATCACTAATGGATCAGCACTCATGGCAGATATCACTTATGAGTCATGATGTTCTTTCCTGTTGGGCCCAGATATGAGTTATTAATATTTCTTTTCAACACCTCACTCCAATCAAAGTTGGAAACAATGAACTATTTTTGTTCTAATTGATTTCATATGCTTTGATTTCTTTCCTTGAAGCAACTGACAGTCGAGTAAGGTATCATTATTTTAGCAACATCCTCTGTATTTCTCAGCTAATTCCTCCACTGATCTGAGCTACAAATAATATGGGGGATCATCCATTGCCAGACACCGTTAGACACTAGGTGTCAATTTATGTCCCTGTGTCCTTAACAAAAATCTCAAGGTAGGGAAAGGTGGCTCGACTCTGGCCTGTATGACTGCTTCCAGTAACTTTCAGGTGACTGCTAGGCTGAATTAGTGGCCTCCCTTTGCTTCCTAGGGTGTCACCACTGCATTCACTCTGTCGTACTACGATGGTCCATCCATGTACCCTCTTCCCTACTTAGCTCCACAACAGCAAGGCCCATGTCTCACTCGCCTTTGGATGCCCAGCACCTGGAGCACTGCTGAAAACAGAGTGGGTGTTTGGTAATTGTGTTGAAATAATTTCTTTATTAAGCTCTTGTTTTCAAATACAAGTTGAGCATCCCAAATCTGAAAATCCAAAATCCTCCAAAATCTGAAACTTTTTGGGCTCTGACATGACACTCAAACAAAATGTTCACTGGAGCATTTCAAATTTGGGGTGCTCAACTGCTAAGTATATGATGTAAATATTCCAAAATCTGAAAAAAACTGAAATCTGAAACACCTCTGCACCCAAGCATTTCAGATAAGTGATTCTCAGTCTGTACTCGCTGAGTTTCACGCTCTCAGTGAACATGACCCATGGCAAGTGCCTCTACTGAAGGTAACTGACTTCATAAAGCAAGGAGTGGTGGACAGGCCAGCCAGACCCGAGGCGGGGGCCAGGGCAGCCCCAATACCTTCCCTGAATCTGGTGTTGACATGCACCTCCCCTCTGAGCACGGAAAGCGCCGTGGTCGTTTACAGCTCAGCTTCTGCCTCCACGCTTCACTGCCGTGTTTGCTGTTTGCCTTTCTGTACCTCCCACACTGGACTGTGCTCTGTATCCCTAGCACTCAGCAAAGTGTTGAGTCAGTCTTTGAAGGGGTCTGTAGTAAACAGAGCACTGGCCTGAGACCAGAGAATGGGGAGCTACTTCTAGAGCTGCTCTGACCCCTTGGGTAGTTTCTGTCTGGGTTGTTTCTGTGGTGTTGGTGAGAGAATGCTTGGCCAGCAGGACAGGTGGTGGGCATTAAGTGTGGCAGTGTATGTGAGCACTCTTCCCAGGTAAAGGCAGGTGCTTCCTTCTCCTCTTCATGAGGCTGCCCTAAGCGGGCCAGTGTTGTCGTTTCAGCGTGCCCCGCCCCTCCCTGCCCACTCTCCTCTGGTCCACTCTGTGCAGCTCGGGGTGACGACTCGCTCTTCTTGCTCCTGCTGGAGGGTTGTGAGCTCGCCACCTCTGCACAGTATTTCCTTTTCTTCATCTCTCCTCACCCACAACTCTGCACAGGTTCCTGGGCAGCTGGATTGGGGCAAGCTCTTGGCCTGGCCCACAGGACCTGTGTGCCATGACTGCCGGTCACCTCTTCAGCTTGGTCCCGACCTCACCCGCCTCCCACACACTGAGCCCCAGTCATACCTGCACTCATCATTCCTGTCCCCACCACAAACCTCCGCCTACTGTTGTGGTCTCCAGCTCAGGGAGTGGCACTGTCATCTGGGCAGCTGCCCAAGCCAGACACCCCAGAGTCATTCTGTACTCCCTGCTCCTCCACCACGCCCCTTCTTCTGTCTCCAATTCCTGCTTACGCCACCTCAGTATTTCTCAAATTAGTATATTTTTACCCCACTGCCTCACCCCAGTTGGCACTACAAGCAGCTGGCCACTGGATCACTGCAGCACTGCCATGGCTGTCTAGCTGGTCTCTCTACGCTCTCCCACCCCCACAGAACCCCTCACTCCACTCTGCACAGCCAGAGTGATGTTTCTGTAAAGAAAAGCTGACTGTGATCCTCCCTTTTTACAGCTCTGTCCACAGTTCAGACGTCGCGTCCTGCAGGAAGCAGTGCTGATGCAGGAAGCCACCGCACCTCCGTCTCGCCCAGCAGGACCCGGAGCACACGTGTCTGTCTTCTGCATCAGAGGCCACTCCGTGAGGGCTCCCTCGCTCTCCTCTGAGCAGTGGAAGGTTTTTAATCACTCCTGTAGCTGGCTGGAGTGCTCCCCCATCCTTCCCATCTTCTAGGTTCAGGATGGGGAGAGGATTTGACTTGGAGGCAACATGGTAGAGTGTGATAGCTTTAACCTGGTGTGGGCGTGTGTGTGCACATGTGTGCATGTGTGTGTGATGTGACTCTTCGCGTCCTCATTCACCACATCCCACAGTTAGGTGAGCACAGGCTTCTGTGCTCTGGCCGTCTGTAGCGGGCACCCTAGCCTGCTACCTGACAGCCATCTCCTCCCTCCTTTCTGCTGCTAGAACAAGTTCACGCTTTCCTCATGTGATGACGGTAAATCCAGAGTGGTCTAGGCCACATGGATGGCCCCAGCTCACTTATGAGTGTTTAGCTGGGGGCATGTGCCCCAGTTCTGACCAGTGAGACATGGGGGGAGGCTGGCTGGGAAGTTTTGAAAGGTCTCTTCATTCGTAGAGAGACGCATAAGAAACAGTTCTTTATCCGTCCGCCTTGGCGTTGGTATGAGAGGATGGGATGCCTATGACCTTTCTGTACCTAGGAGGAGAGCCTGCTGATGCTCTGAGGATAGCAGAATAGGTGGAAAGAACTTGATGGTGTTGAGATGCTGAATTACTGAACTGAAAACAGACTACATGTGAACTTCTTTTTATATAAGATGATAAGTCCCCTTTGGTTTACGCCATTTTGAATTGGGTTTTCTCTTACTTGGAGCTCAAACAGATTAGAGATTCTTGGGCACTTTTCACTTTCTATTTTATCTTACAGGTACTTATTAGGTACAAATCTTGTTTCTTGTTTTTTAGACTGTGGGATTCTGAAGGACAGTGTTTGCATTTTGATAGATCCTTCTATCTCCCAAAGGCTGGTGGCTTATCTTACTCTTGAGCTTGAATGAAGAGCCAGCACTGTCTTCCGGCCTCACAACCTGTAGATGGGTCTTCCTCAGGGGCTTAATTTGCTTCATTTATTTTAACAAATGTTCAATGTAGGAAGAAACATAAGCAAAATATAAAAGCTCTACGGACCACTCTAGGAGACAAACCTATCATATCCATCCTTACATAGCTCATCATACTGAACACATGCTTTACGCAAAGTGGATACTCAAAATGTTTGTTAAGTGAATAATTTGCCTCTGACGAGGCAAGAGCACTTAGGACTTTTATAATGTCCTAAGGTCAAAACGAACAGTAATTACCAACAAACAGTGCTAAATATATCCTGGTTCTAGGAGATCACTAGTGGTAAGTTTTTGTTTGTTTATATGAGGGCCTTGATCCACCAAGATACTAAAGCCTTAAAATAGAATGAGTAGAACTAGGCATTGTACAGTGAAGCAAAAAGAATAAAGTTTAAGCCAGGAGCAGTGGCTCATGCTTGTAATCCCGGCACTTTGGGAGGCCGAGGCAGGCGGATCACGAGGTGAAGAGATCAAGACCATCCTGGCCAACATGGTGAAACCCCATCTCTACTAAAAATACAAAAATTAGTGGGCATGGTGGTGCACGCCTATAGTCCCAGCTACTCGGGAGGCTGAGGCAGGAGGATCGCTTGAGCCCAGGAGGTAGAGGCTGCAGTGAGCCGAGATTGCACCACTGCACTCAAGCCTGGCGACAGAGCGAGACTCCATCTCAAAATAAATAAACAAAGTCTGAGCAGCAGAGCTGCCCACTGGATGTGTGCTGAATGCCCATCTTACTTGTGCCTAGCCCTGGGGCTCAACCAGGTAAGACAGACCTACTGTCCTCAAGGGGCTTAGTCTGGGGGTGGGAGGAAGAAAAACAGACAATTTCAAAAGAGTGCGGTAAATGTTATAATAGGTAAGCTACAGGGTGCAACAGAGATTCCAAGGCCAGATCTGGTGCATTGAGAAGGTCTCTCAGAGGAGCATCTGAACACAAAGGGTAAGTTCATCAAGTAGGAAGAAACAAAGAAAAATAAAAAGAAGACTAGCACGATCAGGTCTGTAGTTTATAAAAAGCCGATTCTGACTGTAATATGAGGTAAGAGAGACAAGGCTGAAGTCAGGGAGGCCAGCTGAGGGGCTGCTATAGTAATTCACTGTGGAATACCACAGGTCTCTCAGGCTGGAAACAGGTTAATGACAAGTAATGTCAGGCCTGGGCTTCAAGAGCATGTGGTGTTATGGCTGCCGCTCAAAGGATGATGGCTCTGGACACCAGCTTCCCATCTTCTGGGTTCAGGATGGGGCGTGGGCTTGACTTGGAGGCAACATGGTAGGGTGTGATGGTTTTAATCTGGTGTGAGCGTGTGTGCACATGTGTGCGTGTGTGCATGTGTGTGTGATGTGATGCTCTGCTTCCTCATTCACCACATCTCACAGTTAGGTGAGCACAGGAATGGTTCTGGTCCCGGCATGGCCACAGATTCCTCTGTGATCTAGTTCAAGGGGTCATACCTCTTTGATCCCCAGTTTTTTCCACAGGTCCTATCAAGAGGCTGGGCCACACAATCTCTAAAATCAACTAGTCCGCAGGGGTCATATCCACTGCAAGGTTGATGATTCTCCAGACCAGAGCTTCTCAGCTGGTGTATCCTGCTGAGGTTCAGGTATGCCTCAGCCCCAGGTGGTCAGGCAGGGTCTGGGCCATCCAGAGCTTTCAGCTATAGGCATCTTCCTCCATGCTATAGTATGACTTTTCTAAGTGTGCCATTCAGGTTGAGGATCCCTTATTCAAAATGCTTGTAACCAGAAACGTTTTAAATTTTTGGATTTTTTTTTTTTTTTCAGATTTTGGAATATTTGTATAATGAGATATCTTGGGGATAAAACCTAAGTCTAAACTTGAAATTCATTTATGTTTCATATACGCCTCATACACAGAGCCAAAAGGTAATTTTATATATTTTAAATATTGCGTATGAAATAAAGTTTGTACACCCTGAACCATCAGAAAGCAAACGTGTCAGATGGGGAATTTTCCACTTGTGGTGTCATGCCAGTGCTCAAAAAGTTTTGAATTTTGGAGGATTTCAGATTTTTGGATTAGGAATGATCAGCCTACATGAGGAAACAGGAAGCACCACTCTAGACAAAAGAAAGAAAAACACTCACCTGAGCCCAGAATCTCCTCTGGCTCATCACTCATGTCTCCTTCCGTCACTCAAGTGTCCACTAGCTCTTTAATGACAAAGCCAACACCAGCCTGCTTCCAGCTGCACAGTGGCAAGGCAACCAAAGACCAACACGGCTGGAAGGTGCCCAGGAGTAGGGCCAAAGGGACTGTCGCAAATGGGAGCCTTTCACTAGGGCTTTCGACCTCATGCCCTCGTGCCTTCTTGGGCACCTTGCTCTATACTGACTGTCACCTTCCCTCCAGAAGCTCCAAACTCCCTCTCCATCTCCATCTCCTTTGATATGCATGATTTTGGTTACAGTGGAAAAAAATCTTGCATTTAGAGGGAGAAAAATTCAGAAAGAAAAGCACTGCTTTCTTTGAGAAGGCTGAACTAGGGGTCCCCAGGCTGGGGACTGTTAAAAAGTTCTGAGAAAGATTTGAGATGGCTCAGTTCACTTAAAGCACTGTAGCAATGGATGGGGGTTACATAAACAAGTGTCAGTACTCAGAATCACAGGTCTGTAAAGGGTTTTAGTTTAGCTTTGGGTTTCCTTTTTTTTCTTTTTTTTTGAGATGGAGTTTCCCTCTTGTCGCCCAGGCTGGAGTGCAATGGTGCAGTCTCGGCTCACTGCAATCTCCGCCTCCTAGGTTCAAGTGATTCTCCTGCCTCAGCCTCCCGAGGAGCTGGGATTACAGGTGCCCACCACCACACTGGGCTGATTTTTGTATTTTTAGTAGAGATGTGGTTTCACCATGTTGGCCAGGTTGGTCTTGAACTCCTGACCTCAGGTGATTCACTTGCCTCTGCCTCCCAAACTGCTGGGATTATAGGTATGAGTCACCGTGCCCGGCCCTAGCTTTGGGTTTCCTATTGCAACAGTACATTAGAATAAACAAGTAACCAAACCCTTGGGACTGAACTATTATACCTGGAGAAGGATTAATGTGGCCTGGGTCCTGCTCTCCATCCTCAGACCTAGTATTTCGCTATGACGATGAAATACTATTGGCTGGTAGCAGCGGCCAGCTTGCTAACCTGGGCAGCAGACTCCACTCTGCCCTTCACACCCCTTGGCATTGGCCTGGTGTCAGGACTGGGGAGTGTGCTGGATGGGGGCTGAGTGGCTGCCATATGCACACTGGAGCACACACCGATGGCACAGCACAGAGGGCTGGGCTCATCTCTGGTAACCCTTCAGCCCTGGTTTTTAGATGCTCAAGAGATGAGCCTGGATACAACGATACCAGAACAAACTCACCCAAAAAAAGGTCCTTGGCAGAAAAACATGAAGCAAATAAAATCAGATGCTCCCTGTGGAAGTGTGTCTGGAAAACATTAGCCTTCTCCTGACTGCTCCAATGGAGGAATGCCTTATTACTAACAAAAAGTTGGGAGTGATGTGTGGGAGTTAATAACGTAGACCTCATGGAGGTAGAGAGTAGAATGGTGGTTACCAGAGCTGGGAAGGGAAGGAGGGATGAAAAGTTGGTTAAGGGGTATCAAAATGTAGTTAGGGAGAAGGAGTAAATTCTAGTATCTGATAGTACAGTAGGAAAATTAGAGTCAACAATTTACTGTATATTTCAAAATAGCTTAAAAAAAATTGCCATGTTCCCACACAAACGAAAGAGAAATATTTGAGGTGATGGAGAACCCAATTACCCTGATTTGATCATTACACACTGTATATGTGATCAAAATACATGTACCCCCCAAATATGTACAACTATTATACAGCAACAAAAAATGTTTTAAGAAGTCAGGAGTGAAGTCCAGCACACGTAACACCATACACATCCCACAGTCCTAATGGAGGCCGGAGGGCATGTGGCTTTGGGTAGGAGGAGCGTCAAGGTTTATATGGTTCCTACGTAGGCCATCTTCTCTGTGTTGGCTAATTATAGTCTAAGAACTATTCACCTTGGTAAACGTTCGTCAAGTACCTAACTGCATCCAAAGTACTGTGGGAGGCAGTACAGTACAGCCACTAAAAAAACGAACTCTGGAGTCAGGAAGGCCTGGGTTTGTGTTCGGACTCTTCTACCCATTCCCTGTGTGACCCTGAGAAAGCTGTATCACCTCTCTGTGCCTCAGTTTCCTCATCTGTAAAATGAAGGGTAATAATACTGAACTTATAGGAATATTGTGAGAATCGTACTTACAGCTGCTAGAATAATGCCTGATCTCTAGTAAGTACTTAATATTTGCTGGCTATTACTATTATAATCTTGGTGCACCTCAATTTCCTCATCTGCAAAATGGACGTAGGAACTATATGTACCTCAGAGTTGCTGTGAGGGTTAAATGAAATCATGCAAGTATGACGTTTTGCATAACACCTTACACATAGTAAGTGCGCAATAAATACTAGTCATTGTTATTCCTAGAAGTTTCCTCAAATTATTTTTAAAAGAAGACACCTAGATCTAAATGATGGTGCAACAAAGAAATCCCTTTCTTGAGCAATTTCAACAATGCTCAACAAGGCCATTTTTCAATAGTGCTCACTCTCATTTCCCTCCACTCTGTGTCCCACTATGCTCTGTGTGGATTAAGCTCCACAGTGACACTCCAAGGAGTTCTGGTGTCCCTCCAAATATTCTCAGCTTCCCTTTTAACCTGAAAGTGACACACTGTCCACTCCACTGTTTAAGGGGCCATTTAGGAATCTGGCTTTGTAAAACAGGGAGCAAGGCAGAAAGCCTGCAAAGCTTTAGCACTTGGTGTGGCAAGGAACAGAAAAGCACCATTTTACAGTATCAAATACCAGAAGTAGCCCTCATAGCCACTAACTCTGTGGTTCTCTTCCTTCACTGTGGCAAAGTGCTGAGCATGTGTCATGCATTACATCACTGAAACCAAGGCCCTGTGACCTTCCAGTGTGTGTCCAAGGTGCTAGCTGGTGTGAGCGCAGCTATGGGTTCTAACCTATGCTTCGCTTCAAAGTCCATGCAAGCAAATCCTGGGCAACTCCCTGTCATTCCAAGGCAACCCAGCCAACTCATCCAGAGGTAACTAGCTTCCATTAACTAACTGTATAAGCTCACTCCCATCATTTGGTAGGTTGGTAGGGCAATCAGTTAAATGATTTATTTTTTGCTTTCTCTGATAATTGACCAACCACGACACCTAGTGGCCGGTGCAGCAGAAACATGGTTTGCCCGAAAAGCCTGTCGAATGAGTGGGTCCTTTACCAATAAGCACACGTTGCTCATGGCCAGGAAAAATCTGATAGTGTTCAAGGTGAAAAAACCAAGGCACAGAGAAACGAAGCAACTTGCCTAAAGCCAAAGTTCATGTAGAACCATGTGGAAATACTGAACCTTAGCGTTAGAGCTCATATTCTGACTCAGACTTGGCCTAAATCTGATCCTCAGCAAGATACTTCCTTTAGTCATTCAACAAACGTTGACTGAGCACCTCCTGTGTCAGGCACTGTGCCAGATGCCAGGTACATGGCAGGAATCGAGGACACGTCTCAATCCTCGCAGTTAGACAGGAGGGGAAGATAAACAGAGAATCCACAGTAACAACCCTAGCTAATACGTATTAAGGACTCTGCTTCAGTTCTTGATGTACACCAACTCGCTTCATCCTTGGCACAATCCGATAAATGGGGGTGCAATTATTATTCTTGTTTTGAAAATGTGCAGGAGAACATTTAAGTTGTGGGTAACAAACTTAGGGCTCTTATGCCTCTCTTGGTCTAAGTTTCTGAAATAAAGTTGTGCTAGATACTAAAAGATTTCTAAGTCCTCTTTCCAGCTCAGTTTCCCTTTACTTCTAAGATTTTGGGGTAGAGCTGGGATTACACTTTGGTCAGGTTTTCTAACCAAGAGTCTAGTGTTCACTGTCCATACACTGTGCTGGCCAATATTTATGAAAAAAACGAACTTACTGAAAGCTGACTCTGTGCCATGCCCTGAATTTCTATCAGTTCATGCCATCTTCTTAACAACCTATGAGACAGCTTTAAAGTAGAAATAATTCCTGAGCAAAAAATCATGCTCTAAAATAGTTTAGAAGATTCCCAAGATAAACAGAGAGGCTTTGAACCTAACCCATCTATAGGATCCGTAACCACCGTTCTGATTTTGTTGAAGGTAGATTTAAAAATGTATGCAGTGGCGTCCTCAGGCTCTAATGATGGGAATGGGTAATGGGTCCAGGCAAATGGTTCAATGATAAGTTACTGTTCGGGGAAATCAGGGGCATCTTGTTCAATAACAACGTTACTCTGGGGTAATTCTGAAGTCTCTAGAAGTATCTACAAAGCCTGCAAGGTCAAGTGCAGGCCGACTTGGCCCTTTGGTTTTGATTGCAAATGAATAAAACACATTTCCAACAGTTCAGCAGGGTATATCTGAGATTGGCAAACTCTCTCAAAGAGGTATTCCTATTAACCCTAACTTCCTTACCCTCCCTGAGGGTATGTGTACACCATCCGACTTCTGTCAGGTGAGGGAGGGGGCAGGGAGAGAGGCAGGGCAATCAGGAAAACTCTCTCAGTGATCCTGCAAATGGGGGACATTGAATTTAATCAGGGCTCTGCTCTGAAGAAAGCAACTCCTGTCACCTGCAGTCAGACCACTCCCTCCCACGCCCAGGAAAGCTGACCCAGTGGGACCTGGAGCTTCCCAGGTCTTGCAAGACTCTGGCCTCGTTGTTCAGGGCCTCCAGAATGATACTCTGGGGGTCTTGGGGAGAACATACACTAGATATGCTGGAATGTTTAGCCTAGAATGCTCTGCTAGCTTTCCCGAATGGCAAGCTCTTGCTCAGCTTTCTAGGTCTAGAGATCAACGCCTTCTCCTTTTGCCTGACCAGCCTCCCTGCCCTCAACTCAAGCCTGTCCACAGTAGGAACTGCTACATTTGCACAGTACCTAGCAGAAGACTGTAATCACTGACTTGTTTATCTGCCTACCCCACAGACTTGAAACATCTCTAAAAGATGAAGTGGGTGGCTTAACCATCCTTCTATACTCAGTACCTACCTAGCACAGCATCTGGATTGAAGAGGTACTGACTCCCAAAGAGCTGGAAAGTAACACAAGGAACTGCAAAGCTAGAAGAGGCTTAAGAGGTCATCTTGGCCTCTCACAGTGGCTCATGCTTGTAATCCCAGCACTTTGGGAGGCCAAGGCGGGCGGATCACCTGAGGTCAAGAGTTCGAGACCAGCCTGGCCAATATGGTGAAAACCTGTCTCTACCAAAAATACAAAAACTAGCCAGGCATGGTGGTGGGCACCTGTAATCCCAGATACTTGGGAGGCTAAGACAGGAGAATCGCTTGAACCCAAGAGGTGGAGCTGCAGTGAGCCGAGATCACGCCACTGCACTCCAGCCTGGGCAACACAGAGCAAAACTCCGTCTCAAAAAAAAAAAAGAGGTCATCTCATTTAAAAGCCTGTCCAATATAGGATTTCCCTCAAAATACGTTAAAGAAAAACAAGAGAAAAGTTTAAACGAGTAGGTATTTATATACATATATACACTTCCACATGCATGCCCACACATATGGCATCTTCTACTGGAATGGGATACGTGGTGGTAAAGACACACAGAGTTTAAGAGTCACTCAGATTTTTGAGTTAGCCTTTATCTCTTTTTAAAGCCTTTTCCCCTAATTTTTCAAGAAATACATGCAATTTAAGAGAAAAATTCATAAAATAAAGTGAACAGAAGATAAAAGTTAACATGCTATTGTATTTCCTTCTAATATTTTCTTGGGAGTTTTTTGTTTTTCCTTTTTTTTTTGTAAATCATAAGAAGTCTTGATCAGATTAATGAGTTTTTAAGGTAGTCTAAATCATAATCTGCTATACAACTTTATATTTTGCTCCATTTTAGCAGAAGATTTTCTCTATGTGATTATAAAGTCTTTATAAGCATCATGTTTTAAAACTTTTATTTTGATATAAGTTCAGACTTAGAGAATAGTCACAAGAATAGCACAAAGAATTCTCTGATACCCTGCACCCAGATTTGGGTTCCTCAAATGTCAACATTTTACTATATTTAACACCCTACCCTCCCAGGAGAGGGAGAGAGAGGGAGAGAGAGAGAGGGAGGGAGGGAAGGAGAGAGAGAGAAAAAGAGGTGGGGGGAGAAGGAGAGAGACAGACAGAGGGTGGGGGAGAGAGAGAGGGAAAGAGACGGAGAGAGAGACATGATAATGTTTTACTCCTGAATACTTCAGTATATATTTCCTATGAATAAGGAGTTCTCATATATAACCACAACACTTAGTCAAATCAGGAAATTAACTTTGATATCTTACTATTATCTGATCAATAACCATATTCAGATTTTGCCAACTGTCCCAACAATGTCCTTTACAGGAAAAGAAAATAAGAAATTATACATTATGTTCAACTGTCATGTCTCTTTAGACTTTCTTAATTTGGGATGCTTCCTGAGTCTGCTTTGTATTTTACGTTATTGATATTTAAGAGTAAATGCTGGTTATTTTGTAGAATGTCCCTCAATTTGGGTTTGCAGATGCTTCTTCCTGATTTGATGCAGGTTACGCACTTTTGGTAGAGATACCACAGAAATAAATATGCATCACTTTTTTTTTTGGTAAGAGACAGGGTCTCACTCTGCCACCCATGTCAGAGTGCAGTGGTGCAATCATACAGCTCCACAGCCTCAAACTCCTGGGCTCAAGCAACCCTCCTGCCTCAGCCTCCAGGGTAGCTGAGACTACAAATTCCATTTTACAACAGCATCTTCTTCTTGCAGAACTTTAGGTTGTTTTATAATTTTGCTATAATTCCAAATCAACCCCCTTCCCACCCTATGAACTATCAATTGGCTTTCCACCATTAATTTTTATATTAATAATTTATCTGTTTAAAAAATATGTTGATTGTTATTATATTAACAACTTTTGTCTAAGAAGCTCTGCCAATCTGCAGTCCAACAAAGGCTGGAGTGTGAACTCCATGTCAGGCTAACAAGCCTTGTGCATTGACACACTAGTATTGCATTGCTCTCACCTTAAAGCGTGGTTACAAAGGGCACTGCTCCTCTCATGCCTCTGAATATATTCCTTTGTTTGTTTGCATGTTTGTTTGTTCATTCTTTCACATTCACTCAATAAATATTGTGTATATTCTGGGCTAGTAGTTTAGGTGTGAGATCAAGATCTCAAATAAAGAAATAAAGAAGAAAATACGGATTGGCCGGGCATGGTGGCTCACGCCTGTAATCCCAGCACTTTGGGAGGTCGAGGCAGGTGTATCACCTGAGGTCGGGAGTTCAAGACCAGCCTGACCAACATGGAGAAACCCTGCCTCTATTAAAAATACAAAAAATCAGCCAGGCATGGTGGCACATGCCTATAATCTCAGCTACTCAGGAGGCTGAGGCAGGAGAATTGCTTGAACCCGGGAGGTGGAGGTTGTGGTGAACCGAGATCATGCCATTGCACTCCAGCCCGGGCAACAAGTGAAACTCTGTCTCAAAAAAAAAAAAAAAAAAAAAGAAAGAAAGAAAAAGAAAAAGGCAAGAAAATCTGGATTGTGGGAGGGGATATGAAATACACAGGCTGGTGCAACAGTGAGTGCCTGGAGGCAGTGCTCCCGGTAGACAGGGAAGAGCCTGTTGCAAAGAGAAAGACCAATGAGCCAGTGAGCTGCAGCTGGGGAACCAGGAGAAAGAGGTGGGGCATCTCTTGGCAGTTACCACAAAATTCTATAAAAATGCCTGCAAAACATTGCTCTAAAAATACAAACCCTTATTTGGATCTATCCCAAGTACTCACCTCCAAAGCCTACCCTTCTCTTCTGTCTGTCCTAGTTAGCAGAGTCTACACTTCAGCATGTTGTAATTTCTGAATAATAATGAAAGCCTGAAAATGCTTTGAATGAGAGAGAACTTAGATACCATCCTGATGATGCTCAGCACTGCAATTACCTGACTTCAAGGGACCAATAATGAACGAGACTATCTCAATATTAGATTAATGGTCACTTTCAACAGTGGAAAGGGGACATATGTCCAAGAAGACAGAAAGGTACTAACAGCTGTGAGTATATGAGTGTGTGTTCTCCCACAATAACAGGGGTGGTGGCTATGGCCACAGGAAGATGGTGTTCATGCAAAAAACAAACAAACAAACCAACAAAAAAACAAAAACCTGCCTGTGTTTTGGAGTTAGTCTGGTTAAGCAGAAGTTGCAGCTCCCCAGGCCCCACATCACCTATGGACTTCATCAGAGTAAGTCAAGTAGTAAGAATAGAAAGGAATCCTCCAGGAACTAGACCTGGGAAAAAAACAGCCCTCTTTCTCCAAATAAAGCCTGTTTGGTACTTTAGGCAATTAGTTTCCATGCATTTGGGTCAAAAGGCAACAGATTATATTCCATGCATTTGGGTCAAAAGGCAAAAAATTATTTCCTTGCATTAAAAACTGCATGAAATGAAAAATTAGACAAAATATGTAAGAATACATAAAAATCAAAGTAGACAGAATATATAAGAATGTTATCAACATTAGAAACTCCTGTCAAATATTGAAAAAAATAACTCATAATAATCTATAAAATGTATGTACATTCTTCTTTTCACATCCTTCTGAGGGAAACACCCTCCAGTAGGCAATTAATCTGATACATTAGTAATGATCTCTTAACAATGCCACACTCTTAAATACTGAAGTACAGCTCAGTGTTTCTAAGGGCAGAGAAAGAAAAAAAAAAAACAACACTAAAATCATTACTAATACAAACACTATGATTGTATCCTGCACTTGGGGGATGAAAATCTAGAACAATGAAGATGCTAAACATATTTACGCAGAGACAAAAGACAGTAGATGAGATTCTTATTATAAAGGCTTGATTTACAAGGGACACATTAGAAGCTAAGTAACTGGGTCAGATTTGGTAATTAAAAGCAGATGAATAATCAACAATGGCTTAATAAAGATGTCAGAATAAGATCATATTTTAACAGAAGATGAAATATATAGAAAAGTTTATATATTTCAACCATTACCCTTCTGCCTGTTTTGCATTTTTCTTTTAAAAATACACAAAAAGTGTAGGAAGTAGTAGTGAAATAACTACTACCTAGTTAACCTGTGACTGAACCTGGCAGTTGATAGTAGCAAGTGTAAATGAAATCATGCAAATGAACTAGCAGGACCAACTCAAAAAGATTTCAATGTGGGTGACATAGCTAAAGTCTATACTTTAGAATTTCTAACACACATCCAGTTTCTTTCTAGTGGGCCTTATGTCTGCCGCAACCCCAAGGAGTGAAAGGAAACTCAAGACTAACAATGATTTGTTGTAGCTAGCAGTAGTGGTGGAAATCTGGCCCAAAAAAGTCCACTATAGATATAACAGTTGTGAACCTTACTCTTTATAGCTATAAAAGAGTATTCAACCCCAAGTTTACAATAAATACCTCAAGGCAAAAACTCAAATGAAACAAAGCATGAGCACACGTGTGCACACACACACGCACACCCACACAAAACCCTAATAGACAAGCCCTTTTCACTGTCCCAGCTAATTACAGGCTGACAATCTTTCCAGATTATCAATCAGAAGGGCTCATTTTAAACAATTCTCTGGTCCGCCTCCAGGGGGCGAAGTTGGCTCACATTTTACTGAAAGAGGAAATTATTTTCAAACCCTGATTTTCACACAGTGCTAGAAAGATATTCATGTACAAAGGGGCCTTTCCCTGCTCCTGTTTCTTCTCAATACATTCCACTTAGGCTGATGAGCAAAGCTGCCCAGCCCTTCGGTGCAGGGAGACGGGGGAAACGACCACGGCTGAGCATGAGCAGGGCTTAATCAGCACAGCCCTGAAGGCTAGCCAGCCCATTCTCAAGCTTGAGATCACAGCTGTGGTTTTGCCAAAGATGATACACTTTCAAGAATATATGGCTTTTTTTCTTTTTTTTGGTCAGGAAAATTTTCCACTGGGGAAATTCTGAAGCCAGCTGAAGCCTCACATGGGGCTCCCTCCCACCCGGTCTCCTCTGCAGGGCCTCCCTCCGAGAAACCACAAAGCCGCTGGAGGTCTGAGTGCCTGCCCTGCCTTCCTGCATGAATGGGGGCCCTTTCCATCCCGAGGATGGCATCTGGTGGCCAGGAAGGTGACTGGACAGCAGTTCCTTGCTGGGCCTGGCTTCCCCCTCACAGAAAGGGTTAGGTGTTCCCCTGAGGGAACACAGGTCTAGCTGCAGAAGGGGCACACAGGGGCAATGCCTATTCCCAAGGGAGAATCAGATGTGAGTTTCAGTGCCTTCGTGACCACACAACAGGACAGAAGGCACAGAGAGTGTGTCCCTGGCCCATGGATAGATCCAGTTTTCGTGGGTTCTAAGCCCTACACAATTTTGGGGGCCTCTTTAAGAAAAAGGATACAAAATTAGGAATACCACATTAGCTACAGGGCATGGGAACCGGATGTTGCCAGTGAAAGATCCTGAAACTCAAGGCTCTTCACTGCTGGGCCAAGCAGTTATCGTGTTCAGCCTGCTACCACTGGCCCCTCCCCTGCGATAAAAACCCATGTAATCCTGCAATAAAACCCTATGTCTCGTGTGCTGGCTCTGGGTCTCTTCTTGGCCTTTTGAACCTGGTGCTTCTCTAAAAAGGCTGATATGGGTTCAGCAGAGGGCCTGAGCTCCACTTACTTAGGACTGCCCATTGCCTGGAGACAGATACCAGGGTGGAGTTACTAAAGAAACACTAGCCCTGCCCAAAGGGAACAAACTCCTCTGCCCAGTCAGCTCTCCACACCTATGTGACCAAGCCTCAGTTACCAGTTTGGGTCATCTCATCAGTTCAGACTCCGCCTTCTCCTCCTTCTCTACCCATGGGAGGGTTATGCACCCCCAACTTCCAGACCTCCTTGGGCTGCACAAAGGTGCGAACTATGCTAGTCTTTACTGAAAGACAGCAAAATCAAGTGATTTGAATCGAGAGCATTTAGCTAAACACAGTTTGTTTGCATATTTTCAGTCCTTGTAAAAATAATACACAATTTTCTCCTTATCTGATGGCAGTATCACTTACTTAAATTTTAACAATAAAATGAGGCAAGGCCTCATAAAATGGAAAATGGTTTAAGTTTAGTTAATGTAGCTTGTTTTCACATGTGCTAGAGTTTGGAATTTATAAGTAAACCAGATGTAAACGTCCTTCTTTTTGAACAAAACTTTAAGAACAACTTCTTACATATGAAAGGGTCTTCATAAAGGCCATTTACTACAAAAAGAACAGTGTTCTGCAAATTTGATTTAAAACCTTTTTTTAGAGACAGGCTCTTGTTACATTGCAAAGGCTGGACTCAAACTCCTGGGCTCAAGGGAATCCCTGGCCTCAGCCTACCAATTAGCTGGGGCTACAGGCACGTGCCACTGTGCTGGCCTTCTGCAAGTTCTTATCTGTAAGATGGGAGTGTAATGGGAAAATAATAGCCACCATTATTTGAGTCCTTACTGTGAACCACACATAGTCTAAACATTTCACATAGACTGTTTCACTTAATCACCTCAATAACCCTATGCAGTATTATCCCTATTTTATTGATGCAGACATTGAGGCTTTAAGAGGTAAGTGACTTCTCCAAGGTTACACAGGGCTTTTGTGTAGATCTGAGGCTGGGCAGGTTGAGCCTTATTCTTAGTCCCTGTGCCATGCTGCCTCTGTAGCCAAAAATCATTTTCAATACTATAAAGAACGAGTGAGTTTCACAAGATAGTTATTTTTTAAAAGCAGATAATTGCATATATTTACATTTTTTCCCCAAATTCCTATTTGATTAAAAAAAAAAAAAGAGCTGAGGAATTGGGCTACTTTTTTCCAATGCTTTAAAAGTTTTTAGAAATCATAATAGTTAAATGCAAACCATGGTAATAGCTACCATTTATTGAACATGTATTATGTGACAGGTCACTAGCTAAGTTCATTATGTGTGCACTGTTTCCTTTAATACAGCTATCTTGTGAGGCAAATGGTATTATGCCCATTTAACAGATGAGGAAACTGAGGCTCAGAAAGATTAACCACTCTGATCAAATTGTCTCAATAGCTGAGGAAAGTCTGAACTCTAGTCTACCTGCCCACACTAAGCCACTTCCCTACTGTAAAATGTATACAAATAAAAAGCATGCTTTAGTTAAGAGCCTGTTAGTTATTTCAGACACATATCTAGATCTTTGAATAGCCAATGGAAATCACTACATGCTTTCAGGCCAAGAGAAAAATAGGTGAGCAGTCCCTGGAGAGCTGAGTTCTCCTATCTGAGCTTCTGTCTCTAGTATCATCTCATATGATGGATCTGGGGGAGGGGGAAGGAAGGAGCTATATCGTGTCATCTTTGTTAACAGCCAGTAAAAATGAGGATATAAATCAGGCTCACATCTGGATACATAATGTTCAGTTTTGCCAAGAGACTAGTAAATGATGGAAATGCATTTGATACATTCTTAGGCCATTGCACCAGAGAGACTCCAATTTTAGCTGACCCAAGCATCTTCCTAGCATGTGTCACTTGCTCATTTGAGATGCTGCCTTCACTAGGGGTTGGGGTAGGGGGTCTGTACTCAGTGAGTGACCTAATTGTTACAGGACCCAACATCACAGTGGTCCAACTGCACATGACAAAGGAGGTCACATTGGCAGAGAGGCTGAGTTCACAGTGCTGGTGCTGTAGAAGGCAGAAAAATATGCTGACTCCAAATGTCACAGAAGCATGAAAAATACCTACCTAAGTGAGGGTAGATCTCTAGGGGAGGTAGGATACATTCTGCAAGGCTTGAATTTGCAGAGTTCAAAAAATCTACATGGAGCCCTGATCAAAATGCAAACAATGGTAATAGCTACCATTTATTGAACATGTATTACGTGACGGGTCACGAAGCACAGCAAATCAGTTCCCAGACCAAGAGAAACTGCGTTAGGGTCATGAGCATGAGAAATAGCATGAGCATAGTTTCCAAATACTAGCTTTCTGCTGGAGTGATACCGGTGCACACTGGTAGCCAGGTAGAGGAAACCCACCCAGGTACACAGGTCAAAGGTTTTCCTGTAGGCTTAGAGAACAGAGTGAGAGTGTCTAAGCTTCACTTTGAAATCTCTGAGGCCCAGCAAGAATTCCAATTTTCCCAAACATTTCCCATTTTTCCAGTGTCTGACTTTCCCAGACAAAGCATGCACACATACACACAGTCACACCCACTCACACACTCTCTCTCTCTCCTGAGATCCCATTAGAAAGAACGTTACAGGAAGCTAGGTTTGGCTCAGCAGGAGCAGCATCTTTCCAACAACCACAAGTTATCTGGAAATCTGAATGGGATGATTTGGGAGGGAAGGAGGAAAGAGGGAGGGAGGAAGTTGCTCACCAGATGAAGGACCGCTTTTAGAGTATTAAAAGAAGAGAAGTGTCTCATAATGGGTCTGAGGTTAAGATGCTAAAGTGGAAGTTTCCACCACCTCAAGATGTAACAGATGGGAAATTCCAAAGCAATGGGTTAGATCATTATGTGGAAATTTCTAAGAAGCTGGCTTTAAGACCTAGGAGGACACAAACAGGTCAGGACAGTGGAAAGTGATGGAGGATTCTGTGAGTAAGATTCTTTGGAAATGCTCTGATTCCCACGGTTTCCAAGGCGGGTGGGATGGAGAGGGCTCAGCCTTTCTTCTCCAGCCTAGAGAAAAGGGTTTCAAAAGCTGTATGTACTGGGTTTGATATGCATCTACTAGAGTTCCTGGGTTGGTATGTGACATCTGCCTTAGGAAACAAAATGTGAGACGGAGCTGATGCTGGCTAAGCCAGAAGGGTGGATGCCACATCAGAAAGTGAGTACTGCTCTCTTGCCCCATGGTGGGGGGAGGGTAAAAGGAATATGAACCTTGGACACCCCAAGTGCCAGCCTGGGTCTCTTCACAACAGGTTCTTCCCAAGAGGGCTCTGGCATGAGAGTGAGAAGACCCCAAAGAGAGTCTGAGAGGAAACCAGAAGGTGCTGATGGATGGCCACAGTGGCAGGAGGAGAGAACCACTCAAATCCCAGGGGGCCCAGAGCAAGGCCTCTCAGAGGAGTCCTGGAGAAGGCTACGGAGGCAGCCAGGAGAGAAAATGTCCCCCCTTTCCCCATCCGCCAGGTTCAGCTAACTCAGCACCAGGTGTGACAGTCGCAGTCAGGTAAGGACTTGCTGCACACTTTCCCCCTGCCCCCAGAACCTGGAGAGACCTGAGCAGTGGGCAGCTGGAGGCCACTGGAAGAGGAAGTGGCCCTTGGTGCCTGGAGGGAAGTCCTCCCTTGGAATGAATACTGACTGTTTTTTATAGACCAAAGACGGCATTTCACATTTCCAAAATGAACCTGTGTGCATGTGTGTGTGCATGCTGGGGCGGGGGGGCAGGGGGGCAGGGGGCGGAGGAAGGGGAGGAAGGGGAGGGGAGGAAGGGGAGAGGGGAGGAAGGGGGGAGGGGAGGAAGGGGGGAGGGGGGAGGGGGAGACTGACTTCAAGTGGCCTTAGAAATTCTCATTACCTAAGGGTAACCAGAAAAGTCACGGGCCTGATGAAGTTATTACCAGGAAATGGGGTACAATACAACTCCTTGAATAAGCTTTAAAGGAACAGTGGGGGACAAGAATGAAGCTGAGTCGGAATTATGATCATGAGTCACACGGTGCACTATGTTAATTACATACAGTTAACCTTTGTTAAGTCCTGACTATGTGCCAGGCTCTGGGCCACAGACTTCACAGACATGACCTCATTCAGTTCCTCTAACAATTCCTTGAGGCAGGTATTTGACAGATAAGAAAACTGTGGCTCAGAGAAGTTAGGCAACTTGCCTAGGGTCACACAGGTAAGTAAGTAAAGTAGCAGGAACCTGTACTCGGCCTCAAGCCTGGCATCTATCCGTGGGCTCTTCTATTGTCCCGGATGAGTGGTTTTGAGGAAAACATTTGTGACTGAAGCAGGAAAGGGACTTGGGTCCTGCCCATCCTTCCTCCTCAGGAGTCCCTGAGCTACAACACCAAAAAGCAGAATTTGAAAGCCACTGACAAGCATGATCTTAAGGGTATCGTACAACATTCTGATTTTATGATGCCATCATCTGTGGGTGGGAAGGTGGAGACAGGTGGCTCCACCAGAGCAGACATAGGGGAGAGGAAAAACTCAGAATTTTATCCAGTGTTCCCATAGAGGCAGCTTGAAGGAGCTGGTTCCAGCAGGTGGATCTGAGGTTCACAGAATTATAATCATGTGTATAAATATAGAGTTTAGAGAATGCATGTAAAGCACTTAGCACAGAGCCTGGCATTAGGTAAATGGCAACTATGATTGTGGAAAGTTTACATATATGGCTGAAAACCCCAACATATAATTTAATGCAACATGCTCAGCCACTGATGTCACTGTGTCTGTTCCGTAAGGAGCTATGTTTATCATGGACACTACACCTTACTAATTGAGCCAAGACAAGAAAGGAATGTGTGAGATTAAGCTGGCCAAGACTAAAACAATTAGAGTAAATCTGAAGCAATGGTTTTTAAGCAAGGGGGACCAACAGGAGAGGGCAGGCACAGAGTCCCATGAGATGACGATGGAAAACAATCCTTTCTCCAGTAAAAAAAAAAAAAAAAAAAAAAAGTGCATATGTACAATTTTGCAAATAATCATAGAAGGTTCACAGATCTGCTGCTCTATTCATGGTCTCCAGATTAAGAACTACTCCTGTAGATCCTGTGGATTCAACATGAGGTCCTCAGGCCAAGAGCTGCTCAACAGATCCCAAAGTGGGGCTACCCATCCTTGTCCTCTCCACATGTTCATCATGGGTAGTCTGGATCATGACACCAAGCCTGAGGTAGTCAGCGTAACTGTGCGGAATCTAATTTCCAACCTTTCAAGTTTAATGACTCCAAAACCAGTGGACTCTGGTACCTAGAAAATTTATCTTCTTGGCATTCTCTTTCCTTCCTTCCTTCCTTCTGGTAGCAACAACCCTCCTTTTTATTATTTTTTAATTTTTAAAATTTATTACATAATGTGGGGCGTCTTCCACTGAAAACAGGAAACGTGCTAAACAAATTCTAAAAGGGCTGTAACACTACCCCTCCTTTTTTCATGGGGAACTCATTCTGTGTAATTCTGGTGGGATTTACCCCATCTCATGGGACACACGAACAGGCCTTGGCCAAAGTGATGCTGCTTACCACCTACTGCCTACTTCTAGCCATGCTGATTCAGGCAGCCAATCCAATCTGGGCCGGTTAAGGGCCCTCCTTGGTACTTACTACTGCTAGAAGTATAGCAAAAAAGGCACCCCCTTCCCTGAGATCTACAGCTCTGAGAATGACAGAAACCCACCTCTGCCACCATGGTGAGGGAGAGCATGCCTGAGAATGAAGCTGACTGAGTTAAGCGAAGTCAAGATAGTGAAAGATAATAGCCTTATGATATCTTTGGAACTCCTGAATACAGCTGTGCCTGAAGCCCTTACCAGCATGGCCATCCTAATTATATGAGTCAAGAGACTAGTTTAAATTGTATTTCTGTTGCTTGCGACCAAAATACTCCAACAAAGCTGATCCAAAGAAAAAGTCCCAAAGGAAATTCCCCTTCATGGGTAGTCCTTGTGGAATTCTGGGTTCCTCTCTGACAATAATCCTGAATGAATTACGATTTTTTTCTTCCTATGACATAGTTGACAAACTATTTTTTTGAAAAAAGTTTGGGCTTAACATTATTTCCTTATCATTCTCTGCACCAACAGTTCAACTTACCAGTGCCGCCAGTCAGCAAATATCTCATTCTCCCCACCCTCGATCCTGCACTCCTGCTTACCTTCCCTACACTATCAGATACTACCTCTTGTAATAAATATCAAGGTTACTGATTAGAAGAGGAGGGACCCAAACATGGACAATGGTAGCCTAGTTTATAGTTTTCTACCATCAAACAAATACTTGGAGTCAAGTCTGAAGAGCATCTCAAACTATCCCCAAAAGGCACTGAATGTTCCAGTATAAGAAATGAACCTAGAACCATGGGGCTCAGAAGAGAAGCAGAGAGACATGGAGCAAGGGAAGAGAATCATGCAGGGTCAGTGTAAATTCTGTGTATCAAAAGCCACAACACAGACTGAGTCACAGTGTAGAATGACTTGAGAGTTGAAATAACATTCACAGACCACTATCAGGAAGTTGTTTTTCTTTCAGCACAGGGATGGTAAGTAGATTTCAACTCACCTGCCCAATCTGGTCCACAGCTAAAATGCCAAGGCTCAGCATCAAGACAGCCATGACAATCTCAAGTCCATTATGAGGTGGGAAGGGGAGGAGGGTTGTGAATGTATGTATTTGTTATTTCAGCTGAAGCAATTATATTTCATCCTTGGACTAAGCAAGACCAACGGAGAAATACATACCTGAACTAGAGGAGTTTTTCTTGGACTGCACTCAGCTGTCACATTATTCGCCTATACCAGGGCAGTCCTCATTGTTTTACCTACAGGGAAGTTGTCAGCCACTCTGTGGCATCCTTTTTATAAGCACTCTGAAGACATTTCTCTGAGCCTTGAATCATGATCAACCTTGCTTCTTCTGAGTAACTGGTGTGCTTTTATTTCCCAGCCTCTATAAGTTGTTAACGGAGCATGTTTTCCTTCTGGTACTGACTGCTCAGAAGCTCAGAGGTAAGACTGTAGGCCCAGCAAGTGAATAGCCTTTCCCCAATGAACTGGGGCCTTATTTTATCTCTGACTTCACCCCACAGATTTCTTCCCTTATTTATTTTTCTTAATCTCATTACATTATACCCATGTTTAAAGGCCATCTCAAAAATCTCTGAAGACAGGTACATACATCAGATCAACAGTAATCAACACAAGAAGAAACAAACCAGATGGTGAGTGAAGGGAAGTTTACAAATGCTGCCCTGCAGTGGCAGTCACAGGGTGATGCCCTTGAACCAGGAACAGCCCTGGGCCAACCTGTCAAGTCAGCAAATATCTCATTCTCTCCACCCGAGATCCTGCATTCCTGCTCACCTTTCCTATACTCCATCTCCCACGGGCAGAGTGCCCCTTGGGCCATTCCTGAGCATCCAAACCGATTCTCTTTAGTACTACTGGTGGTTGCTTTCCCTCCCCCATCAAATCAAAATGCCTTCCACCTCTGTCTAGAACCCTGGGCTTGACTATATGTTGTCAACAGTTGATAACAGCACAGTGTCTTTCCTCTCTCAAGGACAGGTACTTTTTTTTTTTTTTTTTTTGAGATGGAGTTTCGCTCTTGTTGCCCAGGCTGGAATGCAATGGCATGATCTGGGCTCATTGTAACCTCCGTCTTCCAGGTTCAAGTGATTTTGCTGCCTCAGCCTCCCCAGTAGCTGGGATTACAGGCATGCTCCACCATGCCAAGCTAATTTTGAATTTTTAGTAGAGATGGGGTTTCTCCATGGTGGTCAGGCTGGTCTCAAACTCCTGACCTCAGGTGATCCGCCTGCCTTGGCCTCTCACAAGTGCTGGGATTATAGGCATGAGCCACTGTGCCAGGCCCAGACGGATACATTTTAACCAGGCATTTTGAAGAGGAAAAAAACCCACAGAAGTAATTCACTAATGGTGGAATATACTACAAAAGTGGTACAAAAGCAAGAGGAAAAGGAGATTCTTCCTGTAAATCCCAAGTATTTCTATGTAACGCAGTTAGCACAGTACTGGGCACATAGTGCTCAATACACAGTAGCCACTTCTTATTACTATTGTTGCTATTATGGTTAATCCCACCACTACAGTTTGATCACTCACTGGCTATTCCTTTTACTTCTACCAAGCAGGCTACTGCCCTTTTCAGAATACTGGCTGACTGGAGATCCACAATCAATTCATTCATTTTAATCATACTTATAATTTAGAATGCACTTTTACATACATTATCTTTTTGGATCTTCCTAGCAATCCTCTAGTTAAACATTATTCTCATTCTATAGATGGGCAAACTGAAGCTCAGGAAGATTGAGTTAGTAAGGCTCAAACCCACATCTTGTATAAGTTTACTGTTCTTCCTATAACAAGTGGTTGCCAACTACAGTGCGATCACATCAGAATCATTGGAATTTGGAATGTCAAAGATATTGTAAAAGCCAAACATTAAAGAATCATCTGAGTGCTTTAAGATTCCTGGGGTCTACCCCAGACCTAATGAATAGAGATGGCCCAGTGGAAGGGACTATGAGTTTGTGTTTCAACAGGTGCCTTGTGTGATTCTGATGAGCTGCTGGTGGATGGACAAGTGTGATGCCCATGCCGCTTCTTGGTTCACCAAGTACCTGCTGCACTCTCAGCCCTGTGCTAAGTACTACAAGGCAGGCATATGTCGCCTTCAGCTCTCAAAGAGCTAAGTGAGTAGGAAGCTAGTAAGTGAGTAGGAGCTAGGAAGTAAGTCTAGCCAAGTGAAAAAAGAGTGAGCCAAAGAAGGCAATGCTTGGCTTTGAAGGAGGTCAGAGCGGGCAAGATCACAGATGGCAGGAATAGATAGGAAGGCCATGCCATGGAAAAGAGAAAATTCCAGTAGGTCTTGGGAAGGATTTCCAGGTAGAGAAGGGGTAAATGGAATGAAATATCCTCCAGAGAAATGCTGAATAGATTCTCTGGCAAGAATAAAGGGAATAGAGGGACTTGAATGAGAGAGAATGGGGCCAGAAAATGAGAGTGGAGAAGCCAGAGAGGAGCTCAGACTGGTGTGGGAGGTGGTAGGGAGGGAGGGAGGTGGTTTTCAAAGAGTAACGTCCTGAAAGATGAACCAAAGAACGGCAGAATGAAGGGAGGGCTGGAGGGTAGAAAACCTGGTATTGGCAATACCACCTAGGACCTTGTTGAACTTATTGAGATCCCAGATGGCTAGGGGTAAGACTCAGATTTGACAGTGCTGGCAGTCAGAATGGGGTGAAGAGATGGGGCTCTGAGACGGGAATCTAAGTCCTCTTGCACTCCATGCTCTCCTCATTCACCACAGCTGCTTTCATGTGACCCATAAACAGTACAGTAGATTGCCAAAAATGGCTACATTTATTCCCCTCCCTGTATCCATGCTCCTTGAAATGGGACTCTGCAGCTCCTCTTTCACATATTTCTTGAATCTAGGCTAGCCATATAGCTTGTTTTACAATCAGAACGTACTGGAAACAATGTTGTGTGAATTCTTAGTGTCAAGATACTTCTGCTCTCTCCTGGAACCCTGCCCAATCATCATGTGAACAAACTTGGGGTAACTTGCAGGATGATGAGATACATGGCTTAGTCACTGTTATCACTCCAGCTGACAGCCAGTGACCCCCGGAAACAAGGCCTAGCTGACGTGGACCTGCAGCTACCGGTAGATACATGAATAGTCCCAGGTGAAAGGAGAAGGATCACGTAGCTGAGCCCAGCCCAAATCACCAATCCACAGAATGGCGAGATAAATAAAGGATTGTTATTCTGAGCCAGTAAATTCTGACTCAAAATGCTGGCAGTAAATTTTGGGGTGACTTGTTATGCAGCATAAGCTAACTGAGACACACTGCAAATAACTATATAGCTATAATATTAGGGAGTGATGCCATATGAAGCCCCAGAAGCTTTCTCACTGTTAAAAAAGTACATTATTTTCCTAGCTCTTAAGGAAGTTTTCTACCATGGCAGAACTATTACCTCATAATAATCACATTTAGGTTAGATGAGAGAAAAAATAGAGCAATATGAAAGAGTAGAGCCCCGGTATGTCATATGTTGTAGCTGTGAGCCAATTTTCATTACAACACACTACAAGGGACTGTTTGAATTCCTTGGCTGAAGTAACACTCTGTTGTTTTGGATACTGCCTGAAACAAGCAGTCCATCAACAGGGGACTGGAGACGGTTTCATTAACCAAAAAAGTTTTTAATAGTATTTGGCATGTAATCACGGATCTTTATCCTGCCCATGGTCTTAAAAAGGAACATGGGTTGCTCTGTTTTTTTAAGGCATGGAACCATCATCAATCATTATAGAGATTAAAGAAAAGTACAAATAAATAAACATCTAATCATAGCACTGGTTGGGAAGCATGTAACTTAATAGTGTGAATATTTCCTCAAAAATAAAGTCAAACAGTCACTTTAAGAAATGAAGAACTTACCAGTAAGACTTTGTGTGGTCCACTGTTTTCAGGTTTTGAGTGGAATGAATCTGAAATAGAATTAAACAGACATTCCATAAGTAAATCACATTTGGAAAGGGTGTGTTTTCGATCCCAAGTGACTGCCATAATGTTGAGCATTTATTCATGTAGTTAAAGACGAACAAAGCTTTTTCTGGCTCCTGCTGGAAGAGGGAACATTTTTTGCTGACATAGTTCAACTTCCTGAATAGAGAGAGCATGCTGTCATCTACTTAGTGGAGTGTTCAAAGTCTGAGGCCAGTGTAACTATAAATGGTGGTGTTTTTTCCAAAACTCTCCAAGTCAGGGGAAGCCTCTCTAGCTGTTGCCCTTGCCTTGGTCTCTCAATCTCTTTAAGCTAGGACCCAGCCATGGATCCCTCTAAGATACCACCTAAAACACTGACGGTCCAACATAACTTGAAGGGCAAAGGAGGAGTGTACAAGCCTTTCTAATAGTAGTTATCTAATCATATGCATAAATAGATTTTTGTCTTTATTGATAATAATGAGCCTAAGGTAGTGTTGTTCAATAGAAATATAACCCAAGCCACATAATATTAAAATATAATATTAAATATATTTAATAATTAGATTAATATAATTATATTTAATATTAGATTAATATAATTATGTATCATGTTATATAATTATATAATTATAAAATACATTTAATAACTAGAACATAATATTAAATGTTCTAGTAGCCACATTTAAAAAGCAAAAAAAGAAAAGGATTTTAATATTTAATTTAACCTAATTTATCTAGACTATTATTGTAACACATAATCAATACTGAAATACTGAAATCATTAACAAGATATTTTACTTTTTTATATTGAATCTTCAAGATTCAGTACATCTCAACTTGAGCTAGCAGTCACATTTCAGGTAGTCCATGGCCACACATGGCTAGTAGCTACCCTATGAGGCAATACCGGTCTAGGGAACCTATTCTTGGCCTTCAGGCATTGGTAAGGCTTCAAGGAGTCTGATGCATATGAAGATCTTATTCACCTGTTTTCCTTCTCTCAGTCATCAATCATTACTCCCATTTCATGATGTCATTTTAGCAGAAATCAGACATAATGACAGCAAATACTTATACGTAGCACTTACTGTGTGCCAGGAACTGTTCTTAGCATGCCCCTATGTTACCTCAATTAAACCTCGTGATAACTTTATGAAGCACATATATTATTCTCACTTTGTAATGAGGCAACTGAGGCACAGAGAGGTTACGTCATTTACGCAAGACTGTGAGACAGTGACAGACACAGGATTCAAATCTAAGTCATCTGCCTCCAAAGTCCCTGCTTTTAGCCACTACCCTCTCAATTAAATTTGAACAGCTCAAAATAAGATAATTACTTTCAGTTTTAATTATAACTATCAAATGATCCAAGTCTGCTCTCATGATAACATGGTTAGATAACAGCAGTGATGGCAGATGGAAGAGTTATTGGATGCGCTAGCAAATTAAATTTAAAACAATTTGGGATACTGGCATGAAAACCACAGCAGGTGGGGTCGAAAGTACTGCACAGGTCCAGGGGCCTGTCTGGATGACCAACGTGGTGGCGGTCGGGGAGGTTAACGTGAGGTCTGTGGAAAATCTTGTCTTTGTGATTTTTCTGAGGGAAAGGCCGAATGTTTTCATCAGATGCTGAAAGATTCCCAAAGGGGTCTTTTAGATAGATATCTTAGTATCTGCCTCAGCAGGAGTAGGGAGTTAGGAAGAATCCAGTAAAAGAATTAAGAAGACACATCCTTTTCACTTTATTAATCCATAGGCCCCCAAGGAATCACACTCAGTGAGCAAAATCAGATCCCCACATGTGAGCTTTCTGCCAAATCAGAGAAACGGGGGCTGGTCAGTGACACCGTGGGACTGAGGCCACTTGAAGCTCTGCCGTCCAGTCTCCTATGGAGAGCCCTGAACCTGCTGAAAATCCTCCCATGGCTTCCTCCAGGTTTTAGGATCAAGGCCAAGCTCCTCAGACTACTCTAAAAAGCCCCTGTGGCCTCATGCCCGGACTCTCCCTCAGGCATCTCACCGACAGCTCCCAAAATGCACACCCTCCCCTTCACTCCTCTACGCCTTTGCAGATTCTATTCTTTCTGCCAAATATGTCTTTTCTCTATGGTATCAGTGGGTTCACATCTCAGTTCAAAAGTTACCACCTCTGGGAAGCCTGTGTGAACACCCTCCAATAACTTCCTCTGCAGTAGCGGCAGTAAGGTAGTATTCATTCAATTCAATTGCAATTATACTCTACTATAGTCCCTGGAGGAAGGGGAAGCATTCTGAGAAATGAACTGTTAGGGGATTTCATCATGTCAATATCATAGGGTGTATTTACACAAAACTAGAGCGTACAGCGCACCACACACCTAGGCTACATGGTAGAGCCTCTTGTGCCTAGGCTATAAACCTGGACAGCATGTTACTGTTCTGAATGCTGTAGGCAACTAAAACACAGTGGTAAATATTTGTGTATCTAAACATAGAAAAGGTATAGTAAAAATATGGTGTTATAATCTTTAAAATAGGTTTTGTTAAAAACCAGTCAGTACCAATGGTATTATAGTCTTATGGGACTGCTGCCACAGATGCAGCCTGTAGTTGACTGAGATGTCATACGGCACATGACTGTACTACCAGTAATATTAAAAGCTGGTTTTTATGTGCTAGGCACTGTTTGAATGCTTTACATGCTCCTTTAATCCCCATAGTAGTCCTATGAGGTAGATTCTTTCATTATTCCGTTTAGTAGGATAGCAAAGTGAGGCACAGAGGTTAAGCCAGTAGCCTAAGGTTACACTTGTAAGTGGCAGAGTCAAACTGTGGTTTACAGGCAATTTGGTTCTAGACCTCGCACTCCATGCCTGCCTCTCCACTTCCCTCTACTCTCATTGCCCTGGTACTTACTTTACTCCGGTTATCTCCTATATTTTAGATTTCCCTTTATTGGTCTCTCTCCCCACGTTTGCAGAATTCCTGAAGGTTAAGAATGTGTCTAGCTCATCTTTGTCTCTCCAGGACCTAGTGAGGTGCTTGGTATATGGTAGATACTCAATAAAGGCACACACAGGAAAACACCGGAACAGCATTAGAAGGATAGGAGCCAGGGCGATCAACCTAGGGGTGATAAAACACACACCAGGATAAAGAATCTTCAAACGCACACTTGAACAAAGCAAGTTTTGACTTCGTCTTTTGAATCCAGCCAGTACCAAGGAGATGGTCACTTCCTAGGCCTGTTCAGCATCAGAGGGAGGAGAAGCAACTCAGAGCTTGGCAGACTTGCTCACACCTCCAAGTTCATCAGCTTTATTTCACTTTCCATGTGGAAATAAGTAATAACATGCCTAAGCAACAGCACACCCAAAGTCTTGGCCGGCCATTATCAAGCAATGCCAGAAAAGACACATGCTGAAAAATCTCCTTTGGCTGCCTGGACATGGCTTGGATATTTCTACCCTGAGTTCCAGGATGTATTTATTTCCATTACTATCTAAACTCCCCTTGGATGGCTATAAAATTTGAACTTGTAGAAAAATACTTTCCTCTTTCTCTAACTGTGACGAAGGCAAAAGGGTTCAAGATCTAGAACACATACAGACCTCTAGGGAGAGAAGAAGCTCTCTCTAGCCCAGTCAGAGATTGCATCAGAATTGTGGCCCAGCCTACCCATTCGCAAATAAATGCTGTCAGGTATAACATCCACCCTTTATACTGCATCTAGAATGTAAAAGAAACCACCACCTTCCCATGTACATAGATGGATGTCAGCATCACCTGTTCTTAACAATCAAACCATAAATCTGTATTAACTCTTGCCGTCTTATCTCCTTCCATGATAAGAAATAATGACATTAATTTAGTTATTACTGAGAAGTTTACTGAATGTAAATCATGTGCCAGGGATGGTTGTAGGTACTGGAGATGCAGTGGTGAATGAAGTATATTACATTCTTGACTTGAGGCCCTTACATTGTAATGGGAAACAGCAAACAAACATGTATATAAAGAAGTAAATAAGATCATTTCAAACAGTAAGCTCTACAAATGTTTTCATACATGCAAAGAGTGAAGTGACCTAATGAAGAGTTCAACAAGGTCTCTTCAGCAGCTGTGTGGAGGTGTATTGAAGAGGCAATAGCAGACAAACGGTGACCAAGTATGAGGCCATTTGATTGTTCAGGTGAGATATGGTACCTCAGATGGAGAGAAGTAGACAAATTCAGTATAGGTTCTGGAGGTTAAACAACTAGGACTTACTGATGAAGTGGAAACAGGGGACCAAGCAACTGGGTCAATTATGGTTTCATTTACTCAGGGAGAAAACAGGTTGAGGGAAGAAGAAAATCAATAATTCTTACGTGATCTGGTTAACTTTGAGACATCCAAGCGGAGATGTCGAGAAAGTACTAAGAAGCCTACAACCATGCTAACAATAGGCACATGCGGGTCTTTACATTTAAATACAACTAAAAACTCACTTCCCAGTTGCATGAACCACACTTCAAGTGGCCAAGCAGCCACTGAGGCAGCTACTCTATGGAACAGCACAGGTCCTATATGGCTTCACTTGCAAAGTCTAATGTGATGGTTATCTCAAAAGGCAAAACAGATGTAAAAGGGCTTTTGACACACATAAAGGCCCCTACTGTAGGGATAAAAAGTAAATGCTCCACAAAGGTGGGGCAAAGTTGAGGGAAATATACCCTATGCTTTAAGTCTGTCCTACAAATTTGTCTTTATTAGATGTTTGGAGGACTACCAACTTTGTAAAGTAATACTATGTGCCAAAGAATCATAAATTCATTCTTGAGCTCCAAAGGTTAAAGACAATAGGGATTAAAACGCTGGCATTTTGCCCCATTGTACAAGAGCTTCTGTCCCAGAGAACAGCACACCCCAAAAGGCTGAACTGGCCTACTTTAACCAAATGGTACCACCCCATTATCTCAACCTTGGGACAGGCTCCTGGCTGGAAGAGCTGGTCTAGGCTGTTGATCAGCAGAAACTCTTTTTACCTGGTTACTGTCCTAATCCACAGAGAGCTTCTGAAGACTAAGTTTAGTTTTTAATTGAGGAGCTGGTGGTATGTGCACTCAACTAACTTAAAGTTGGGAGAAAAGTATTCAGATAATGCCAAAAACAGTATGAATTTAAAAAATACACATAGATTCCTATTTCATCACACTTTAAGAGAATAACTGAAAAAGTCAGAGTAAACGAGAAATTGAAATGTTATACTCAACATATTTTTTTCCCCATTTTTGTACTGAAAGGACAATGGCAGTTTTAAAAGGATGGCAAGCTTCTTCGGAATTTACCCATGTTTCTAGCACCCTAGTGCTGCTATTTATTTTGGCATGTTACCCCTGAAGGACACATGTGTTTTTATGTGACTATGGCCATAGTTACATGCTATTGATAGTAAAAGGTTTGGAATTGGACAGATCTAGATTTGAATGTCGGATTCTCAACTAATGAGATGCAATTTATCTCCAGTCCTCAATTCCCTAAAGTGTAAAATGGGGTTACTATTACCTTCTGTATATACTTGCTGTAAGGATAAAAAGAGAAAAGCTTAGCACAGTGCCACCAGAAAAAACTCCATGAGTTACGGCTATTATTCCTTTTTAAAATTTCACTTTAGATTTTAAATATTTTAGTATTTCTACACACAGACATAAGTGTTTCATGTTGAGAGGGTACAATTTCCTAAATCAATTCTCTAATGCTGGATAGTTAAGTTACTGCCAGTTTTTATTATCAGAAACATGATTACATTGGACATCTTCATGGCTTAGCTTTTTCATTCCTTTATCTTATTTCTCTGGCTTCTCTAAATTCCTAACACAATTACTAGTTTTTGATTTTAAAAGGGTTTTTATTAGCATACAATAATATCACCTGCAAAATAATGCACAGTTCCTGAGATCCTCATATTTTATACATAAAATAGTATTCTTAAGACGTTTTATTTTGTATTTGTAAGATAATTAGGATCAACATTTTTTCATTTTTGTTTATTAATGGTTTGCCACCTTGAAAAACAATAGTTTTATATTTTTGGGTCATTCAAGTACTATGATTCTGATGTTTTTCTTATAAGTTTGAATGAGTTCTTTGTAGTGCACAATAATCAACAGGTAATATATATATTTGCTACAAATAGATTCCCAAAACTTATGCAATTTTAAGATAAGTATCTTTTCATTTATATAGCATTTAATAAATAATATGCCACAGCTATATTTTGCATAAACTTCAAGAGCTATGACACTGCTTCTTGGCAAAATGTTTGGCTTTTGATTGTATTTGATTGTATTTCAAAGTCAATTTACATCCACTTTGAATCTTCATAGCAACCCCATGAGTGAGCTAGGGAGTATAATAACGCCTCCTGTACTGCAGAGAAAACAGATCCAAACAGGCCAGGTGACTTAGACAGGATCACTGAATCTTGCAGCTGGCACAACCAGACTCTGGAATCCTTCTTTCCCTGAGTCATAGGACCCCTTGTGAAAGGAAGCTTGCAAAGTAAAAGTGAAGAGATGTATTTTGTGCAAAATGGATTATTCAAAGCACCAATTCTATATTGTTTCCTATTAGAAAGCCTTTACACAGAGCATCAGAGAACCATGTTTGCTTCACTGGAGGATCTCAAGAAATGTTAGCATCATTTCAGCAAATTTACTATAACAGTGGCTTACGAAATTAACCCATCCTCACACAGATTTTTATAAAGGCAAAATAATTTAAATAACTTAAGCCTAAATTAAGTTTTGCTTTATTATTATTATTTTTACCTGGCATAAATACCACTTCATCTCCCAAGTATTCCCTCATTCTTTGGCTCAATGAAACCATTCTTCTCTTAGAATTTCTACAACCTTTTCTACCTCCTTCTTTTTATCACAGATATTTGGGAATATGTTGCACTTCTCTGGCTGGGTGGTAAGGTCTCAAGGGTACATATTTTATTTGTATCTCCTAAATTGCCTGGTATCTCGCTCTGCATGGAGGAGCACTCGTTCAACGTTTTACAGATACATGGGGAAGAATTTTACATACTTAAAACAGTTTTCTTTAAAAATGTAATTTCATTAAAACAAGAGCATTAAAGTACAGGTTGCACTAACTGTATTCTCTTGGCTACACCATTCCTTATTTTGGCAAACATGCTATTACGAGACACTTCTAATGCATTCTTAGGCTGGAAGTCTGTATTAGCAAAACAATACTAAACTACATTTAAACAGAATGTCTAAAGATGTTTCCAACCTTGTACAAATCTGTATAAACATGTAGCTATATCTGTGATGCTTTTATTTGCAAATTCAGATACAACTTATTTCTCAGAAATTCACTGTGTACACACACAGACATACACACAGCACAAAAGCATTAAAGTCTTGGTCAGCATCTGGGAAAAACTCAGATAAAAATATGAGACATCTGTTTCCTAATACCAGGAAAATTCACAGGAAATGATTAATGTTAACTAGGGAGAAAGAAATAATCTGGATCAAATTATGAAATGAAAGCAGCCAAAATTCACAATTTAATACAGTATAGCCTATGAGCCATCAGATCTTCAAAACTGGGGATGATTTAACATTTTATTGCAATACCTGTCACAGTAGAAACATTTTTATTCCATGTATTTACCAATAAACATAAAACTGAATGCCTCAGCCTATATAATACTCTCAGATTCTGTGTCTCCCCACTGATATTTATGTAACCCTTGGCAGTTGGGGCTAGCTGTTTCATGTGTATTTCCATAACGTGCCCAGTGCCTTGTGGGACAAACTAGGACCTAACACTAAATTGGACAGTGGTGTCCCAGATAGAGAGGATGGGGCTCTTCTGAGAAAGATCTAGCATAGCTATGCCTCCCAAGGAGAAATGGAGGGACAATGATGGACAGCCACAGAGCAAAGCCAAAGAAAACTGAAGATGAAGAGGTAGTTTGTTGGCTCTTCCACCATGCTTGTAAGTGTCTCTGACCCTACTATGTGTTTAGCAATGTGGAAGGTGGTAGGGACAAAACAGAGAACAAAATATAGTCCCTCTCTGGGCCGGGCACAGTGGCTCACACCTGTAATACCTGCACTTTGGGAGGCTAAAGTGGGTGGATCACTTGAGGTCAGGGGTTCGAGACTGGCCAACATGGTGAAACCCGTCTCTACTAAAAATACAACAAACAAACAAACAAACAAACAAAAACAACAAAACAATAAAAAGAAACCTAGCCGGGCATGATGGCACATGTCTATAATCCCAGCTACTTGGGAAGCCGAGGCAGGAGAATTGCTTGAACCTGGGAGGTGGAGGTTGCAATGAGTAGGGATTGAGCCACTGCACTTCAGCCTAGATGACAGAGTGAAACCCTCTCGCTCACTTGCACTCTGTGGGTTTGTGTGGGTCCCTTTCCTCAAGGAATCCACAACAAATAATATAAACAACTCATCAGGCCACCATAGCTCCAGTGGTATATAATCTAACTGCAGTAAGTACAAGTAACTCTGAGAACACAGGGGACACTTATACCAGTCTGGGATGATCATGCAAAGCTTCCAGGAGGAAGCAGAGTGGAAGCTAAAATGTACAGAATAACCAGGGTTTACCACAAGAGGAAAGGAGGGAGGTATAAGCATGGTAGAGGGAACAGCTTGTGCCAAGGCCTGAGAAGAAGCAAGTCCCTAAGCACCTTGGGGGATGCAAAGAGCTTGGTGCGCTGGGGCAAAGAGTTCTCAAGTGGAGAGAGGCCTTATTAACTAACCGGCAATAGGTAAAACCCAATGCAGGTAGCTACAGTGAAAACCACAGGACCAATGGAAATGACCCAGAATCTCCAGCATCTTCACATCAGAAAGGCCTAGCACTGATGGGGGAAGAGCCAAAGTCCTTTTAGGTAACAGGCGTCTAAGAGACAGAAGAAGATAGACCCTCCCATGGCCACAACCTCACAGAGTCAACGCTGGTTTCAATTCCAAGGAAAAACCAATAGCCAGCTACCCAACCCAACAGATAGGAGCAGTGAGGAGGCACAACCCCAAGAGGAAGACAGAGTTATCTCCATCTTACAGACAACTGCTGGCTTTAGAAGACAGTATTTATCTATATTCCTTTCTGTTAATTGATCCAGCTTCTCACTAGGAAAATCAACTCATCTTGCTTTGCCTGTGACTTCCCAGTTTTTGTACTGAAAGTCTCATTCCCAGGAATCCCCTTAGTGCCAGGCAAGCCAAGATGGTTAGCCAGCCTGCTCAGAGTTTGTGAGATACATGAAGTGGGCAATGGGATTTATGACACAGGTTTTTGTACAGGAACTCGTGCAAAGTTACATGTGACTGACCTCCCCAAGCTAATTTGGATCCTTTGAACCATGGGACCTTTTGGAATAGCTTAGTGGCTTTTCCAAGGCTCTATATAATTTGCCATAATTTATACTGAATAATATTTGCAAAGCAAAAGCCTAGCCAAGGACTTAGTGATTACTATCTGTGTGCTAACGTCAAAGAATTGCATACTTCACAGCAATTAGCCAGAAGAGTGGTCTGAAATTAGTTGTTGCTGTTAACTGAAAGTTAATCAAGTATCTTTCAGCTTTAACTTGTTTTGTTTTGAGACAGCGTCTGTTTCTGTCACTCAGGCTGGAGTACAGTGGTGGAATCAGGTCACAGCTCACTGTGGCCTCTACCTCCTGGGCTCACGCAATCCTCTTCAGCTTCCCTAGTAGCTGGGACTACAGGCGCACTTCACCACACCCAGCTAGTTTTTGTATTTTTTATAGAGACAGTGTCTTGCTATGTTTTCCAGGCTGGTCTTAAACTCCTGGCCTCAAGCCATTCTTCTGCCTTGGCCTCCCGAAACATAAGGATTTAAGGCATGAACCACTGTGCCTGGCCAGCTTTAACTTTTGACATGGAAAATCTTCCTAAAATGAATTAAGTCCACTTACACACAGCATCGTATACATATTTTCGTATATCTTTGTTAACAAGGAAACCTACCATGCCTTACTTATTGCAATGGCTTACATTCTTACTGTTCAGCAGACTTAAGAAGGTTTAGAAGACAACAAGAATAGACTATAGTTTCCAATAAATACAGTCACAATAGGATATTACTTTATGGCAATATCTGACAGGCAGAGAGTGGTTGACAAATCTTTATAGAATGAATGATGGTGGAAAAGTGGGCCATACAGAACTACAAAAAAAAAATGATCAGGACTGTGAATGAGATTAAAGACTATACTTGTGCTTCTGCTACAGTGCTGTTGACAAAAGCATCAGGAGCTCCCAACTGATGCACACAGTTCTTGTCTGATAAAACAAAGCAAAAGCTCTTCAAGGGCAGTCCTTCCCTTACAAGGGTGGTAATGAATAAAACAGACAATATGGCCTTCAGTCAGCAGAAGATGCAGAAAGACTTCAATGGTAAGACCAAGGGCCTACTATTAAGTCCTGATTCAAAAGGCATCCCCCCACCAGGAAGCTCAGGAAATGTCATCCAGGTGAATGCTCTTTGATGAGAATCCTGACATAGGAATGGATGAAGATACGTGCCTTAGAATCTTTCTCTGACAAAAGCAGTGATTTCTAGCACATTTTTGGTTAGCTTTCGATGAAAAGATATTTCTAACATCTAATTGTGTTTGAATGGAACTATATTAAAAACAGCTTTTCGGCCGGGTGCGGTGGCTCATGCCTGTAATCCCAGCACTTTGGGAGGCCGAGGCGGGCAGATCACGAGGTCAGGAGATCAAGACCATCTTGGCCAACATGGTGAAGACCTATCTGTACTAAAAATACAAAAATCGGCTGGGCATGGTGGTACATGCCTGTAATCCCAACTACTCGGGAGGCTGACGCAGGAGAATCATTTGAACCAGGGAGTCGGAGGTTGAGGTGAGCCAAGATTGCACCATTGCACTCCAGCCTGGTGGCGGAGTGAGACTCCATCTCAAAAAACAAAACAAAACAAAACAAAAAACAGCTTTTCATTAGCCTCAGCAAACTAAAAAAAAAAAATTAAGAGTAAAATTTAGCAGTATTTTTTACTAGTGATATAACCATGATTCCCTCTAAAAATTGCAGTTTTATTAGACCATTCTAGGTAACTGAGACTTTGCTATATGTTGAAAATAAACATTTTTCCCACGAGGCTTAGTTCTCTAATCCTATTACTCCTTTTGCCAACAGCTTTGCAACAGACATAGATAGAATCACAGCAAACATATTCAGGTTATGTCCACTGCAGAGTCAGGCAGCACAATCGGGCACTGCCCTGAGCCTGGATCAGAAAAACAAGAGCCGGAAGGGTTTGTTTCCACTCTGCCAAACCTTTGGTGTAGATGAGTGCACTTCCCCAGGCCTTGGACTTAGAAGGAGAAAAGAGAAGTGCTCCTCAGGTGAGGCTGTGAGCCGCCCTGCAAGACCTGCACATTCACAGATGTGTGAGGTGGGTGTGATACAAAGTATTCCACGCTGGTTTTGGGGCTTTGACTCAGCAGAATAGTTTAGTCTTAACCTCTACCCACCAAAACACGGATTGGCAAAGAAATTTTTCTGTCACTGAAAACTAAAGGAGGAGGTAAGAGATACAGATTCTAAGGACTTGCTCTTCTTTTCCTGTATCATCAAGAGATCAACAGCTTATTAAAAAACGAAAAAAAAACACTCAACTGTGTTCAACACAATCCACCAAAAGACACAACTCAACAGGAAGACAGTTCTGAAGAACACCAGCATATCCAGTACAACCTACCTGTTCTTATACCTACCACCTGCTTCCTGGGTAAAGCCCCCTTTGCTGCCTCTATTGTAATATGAGTTTGCACCCCTGCCTCCACCAGGCATCCTTACAGATCTTTCTATTTCACATACATTCTGAACTACATAGACAATCTGCTGCCCATCATTTGGGGAAATATACAAGCATATAATCATCGTCCCAGCCAAAAAACCCAGAGCCAAGAAAAAAAAATCTGTCATCCACTGTACCACAGTGGGGAGATTTAAAGGCAGCTCAGGGCATTCAACAACATTTTATCTGTCAAGTCAGCCATTTCTGTGCCCAACCCTTTCCCTCAGATCTCCTGTTTCCCATTTATTTATGTATCTGCAATAACAACTTGATTGTAAGGTTCCCTGATTGCATGGGCCATACTTTATTCTTATATGTGTTTGTTTTCCTCCCCACAAGAATTATCTCTTTACTTGGAAGCACCCTAGGTTTGTAATAAATGAAAAAAACAGTCTGGATGTACATATTTATATCTAATTATCTAAAACTGAAATGTTCACAGTGGCTCAGGGAAAGGGTAACGCAAGAGCTAATTCTGAAATTCAGAAACTGTTCACAGAAACAAAAGCCAGCTTTTGTTCATGTGAGCATGTCTCTCCTAATTTCAGGAACAATTGTGGATATGATGATGTAAATACAGTTTTCCTTAACCTTTTAAAATTCCTACTGACTTCTGATACCCTTACCTTCCCTAGTCATATTCTGATATACCCATCCTTAGCTGTCTTAGGAAACTGTGATATGTATCTTCAGTCTCCTTTGCTGAATTCTCTCCTCTTCCCCAAATCTTATGACTCTCAAATCTGGATCTCCAGTTTCAGCTTGCTCCTTGAAGTCCAGACTTACTCATCTGAGTGACTTCCTAACATCTCCCCTAGGATGCTTATAAGGCATCACAAACAACTGTGCCGTGGCCACAGTCATCTCCCACACTGCTCCCCTCTTGGGGCTCCCAGGGGACATCAATGGTACCAACGGGACTCCATCATTCATGCCCTGTTCAAACCAAAATATTCATTCATTTTTGGCTCCTTTCTCACCAACTGCATATCCAATCAATCTATCAGCAAATCCTGTCAGCCTTACCTTCAAAATACCTCCAGAATCCAATCACGTGTTGGCATCTCCTCTGCTCCCATCTGGGCAAACTAGCAGCATCTCTTACCTGGATGACTTCAAGAGTTCCCTCTGCTGATCTGGGCTTCACACTTGCTCCCCTCCTCAAGCCCCTGTCTAGTCTCCATCAGTCACTACTCCCTAGCTCAAAATGCTGCAACAGTTCCCGGCATGCCTAATACACTCACTCAAGTCCACTCCTTGGCCCACCAGGCGCTACGAGAATTGGCGCTGGCTCACTTTATCCAGCCACAGTTACCCCTGCTTCTCCTTAAATCTGCCAAGCAATGCTGTGTCTCAAGTTCTTCCTTCTGCTTAAACGTCTCACTGCCTCACTTCCTCCAGGTCTCTGGGTCAAGCCTTATCTCCTCAGAAAGGCCCTACTCTTTCTTCCCTGACTCTGCTTTGCATTTCTTCGCAGTACTTAACCCTTCTTGGCACTCTATTTTCTATCTGTTGAATTATTAGCCCTCTCCTTCACTGGAATGTAAATGCCACCAGAAAAAGATGTTTGTTTACTGTTGTACTCCCAGTGCCTGAGGCAATGCCTGACACAGGCTAGGCATTCAAGAAAAATTACACATTTTTTGGTTACTGAATGAATGCATATTCTCAAGTGGCCAGAAATATTTTATTGGAGTTGATTTTTCTGATGTTTGTATTATGAAAATAAATATTTCCCCTTTCCCCAAGTGAATCATAAGATAAGGCATGATTTTTTTTTTATTTTTTATTGTATTTTAGGTTTTGGGGTACATGTGAAGAACATGCAAGATTGTTGCATAGGTACACACGTGGCAGTGTGATTTGCTGCTTTCCTCCCCTTCACCTATATCTAGCTTTTCTTCCCATGCTAT
>CAUYLG010069222.1:0-70455 GCA_963573385.1 Cacajao melanocephalus | reverse complement strand
CCCCACTGGACTGTCCAAGATTTTGCTGAAATCTCCCACTATTATTTTGTGGGAGTCTAAATTTTGTTTTAGGTAGTTAAGAACGTGCTTTATGTATCTGGGTGCTCCTGTGTTGGGTGCGTATATATTTAGGATAGTTAGGTCTTCTTGTTGCATTGATCCAATGAGATAAAGTTGCTTTGGCTCTCAGCAAAATTAAGACTATTTCAACAGCCTGCAAATAAGGGAGGTAACTAGCCACTGATTTCTTTCCTGCAGGTTTAGATCCTAGGTCTTTACATCACCACTGTCTCCAGGAACTCGCACACAATCTGTCAGCCTCTCGTCTTCTGTGCTAGATGGGATTGGATGATGCTGTTGATTTCTTAGAGAAGTTGGGTCCAATACCACAACTAATTATAAAAAAATGGCAAAATAAAAACAATTTATAGGGGTTTAAGACTCATTTTCCTGCTCCTCCTGTTGTCTATTCTATTTCAGTGGAATTCCAGAATGCCACATGTTTGCCTCTGCCTGAGACCTCCAGCTGCCACCTGGGTTGTGTAAACTAGAGATGTATGGCCGAGATGGTAATTCTCACATAGTTCTTTCTCTCCCAGTGATTCACGAATTTCAAATTACCACCCACAGTAAGTGTAATTTTCCTTCTATTTGCTGTTCTAAACCTTTTCCTTGCCATGGGTTTTGGGAACGCTTTTCTTTTTCTTTTATTTTATTTTATAGAGATGGGGTTTCTCCATGTTGGCCAGGCTGGTCTCGAACTCCTGACCTTAGGTGATCCACCCACCTCGGCCTCCCAAAGTGCTGGGATTACAGGCGTGAGCCACCGCGCCCGGCCTACGGGAACTCTTTTCTTCATTGTCTCAAATCAAGAGAATTAGGAGGAAGAATGGGGTGGTGAGATGTTCCTCCTTGAGAGGGGAACAATGCCTGGGAGAAGAAAGGTGCTCAGGAAATGTTTACTGTGACTGGATGAGTGGTGGAAAGGAAAGAGTGTGGGCGTCTCAATCCTGCAGACTAGCGTAAAGTCCCACCACTTCTGCTTACCACCAATTTGATCAAGGGGAACTTATATAACTTCTGTTTCCTCCTCTGCAATATGGAACCAATGAGAATTATCTCACAAGGTTGTTGTAAGTACTAGAGATAAGATATGTAAAGCACTTAGAATAATACCCAGAACATAGCAGTGGCTCAATAAATGAATAAATGGTAGCTACTGATAAAAGTTACAAGAAGAAGCTGGATTTTCCTACCCTTGGTCATCTGTGTGGAACCCATGCAAAATAGTTAAACCCAAAACCTCCAGGTGCCACAGTGAACAGGAATTTGGTAGAGCCACATATAATGCAGGGATGACTGGATAGTGAGGACAGCTATTCTCTTCCTACCAAAGGCTTGAGATTATTGAAGTGCCAGCATTTGATTTATGAATAGGGAGCATGTGGACCTGAGAAATGATGCAAAAAGAGAGAAGCCATTCCTTGAGGAACACAAAACTACCGAAGACATTTCAGCAAATTCACAATGAAGACTCTAAGCCTCCCAAGGGCCCAAATCTGACCTGTACAGAAACAAATGAAGAAGAGGGTAAGCAGAGGACAGAGGTGAGCTTGCTGAGAGTTCTGCCCTCAAGGTGTGAACTTGCAAGCAGAGAGGCTGAGAATTCTGCAGACGCTGTGGCAGTTTGAACTCCCTGAGAGCCCTTCCTGGCCCAACCTGGCTGGAACATAGAACGGTGGGGGAAGCAGAAGAGGATCAGCCAAGAGGATCACAGAGAACTTAGACAAAGAAGAGGACGCCAACCGACTGGGGATAGAGATGTTTCCCTTGGCTCCTCCTGGCAGAAGATTTCTCAGGCTCCCTGGTGAGGAGGGAGTGGAAGTTATGACATAGTCACACTCTGTATTCTTTGCGGTTTGCTGTAGGCATGGTAATGATTAAGTCATCCTTTCGGTGAACTGTATATACCAGATCCTTTTTTTTTTTTTGAGACAGAGTCTCGCACTGTCGCCCAGGCTGGAGTGCAGTGGGGCGATTGGGGCTCACTGCAACCTCCACCACCACTCCCAGCTAAAGTGTATATATACATGTATATATATATAAGATAGATAGATGATAGATAGATAGATAGATAGATAGATATAGTATTTTTAGTAGGGATGAGGTTTCGCTATGTTGGTCATGCTGGTCTTGAACCCCTGGCTTCAAGTGATTTGCCCACCTTGGCCTCCCAAAGTGCTGGGATTACAGGCATGAGCCACTGCACCTGGCCTCCTGTATATATAAGATTCTAATTGTGGATTCTAATTCATTTGTGGTCCTATGGAGTGTTAGGTGAGTTGATGACCAGGAGTTATATGTTCTGTCCCATCAACAGCACCTGTACCTGGGTAGGGTTGTCACATCTGGTGTGGCCCATGTTGCTTTTGTTCTTCTGCTGAAGAAACACAGTTTCTCCTCATTCCATTTAGATTCATCCAGGGTTGAATGAATGAGGAGGTTACAAGTATTGTGTTTTCCTTCATGATCCTCTTCCTGTGATTGGCTAGAGAAGGGGATGGCCCTTGGCAATGGTGGGGCGAGGAGGGGTGGGGGGGCATCACTCATCTGTGAAAGGAATTGGGGAGGAGGCCTTTTTCTTTGCTTATGAATGAATGTTTCACTTCATGGCTGTCAGCCGGGGCTGCCTGAGAAGCAGTGTGGCGACATTCTGAGGAGGGGTGGGGGCGGTGTCTCACCCAAGAGGTGGCCTCTTCTATGACTGATGGAAAGATGTTGCAGATTGAGGCCACCTGGCCTGATTGTAATTCCCTAATACACAGGGTGAGGACAGAATCCCCACACCCACCACTGAAATTTCAGGGATGGGCCCTGTGCTTGTAGAAACTAGGGGGTGAGGAGCTGGGGACAAGAAAAACAAAGTCACTTGGTTAGAAAGCTTGCTTGACTGGGCACTAAACCCAGGCACTCTGGTCCCACAGCCCATAGACTAACCACTGCACTGCATGGCCTTTGCGGCCACTTCTAACAGTGTCACGCGAGCCCCAGGCAGGAGGGAAGAGCAGGTACCACCTCCTCTGCACAAGGTGCCCCCAACCCCAAGTTCAGTCTATTTAAGACGCTGACTTCTGTGAATGATTTTACTTGGATAAAGAGAGGAGACGGAAAGGAGGACTGAGCTAACAAAAATATAGTTTGAAGACAAAACAAAAAATTGCCCGCCTGACATGACACAGTGGAGAAAGAGAGGGCTGAAAATTATTTGGGCTAACGTCAATGAGCAGCTGAAGGAAGAGAAAGTTTTGATTTGAATCTACAGACTCTTTTCTTCCTCCCTCCTCTACCCCAGAGCACCAAGGCGGACTCACGAGGACTCATGGGTGACCTGGAAAATCTCAGTTCTCCTGTCCATGCCTCAGTCCCTCATCTCTATAAGGAAAAAGTCAAGCCAGGTGATGAACCAGAGGTGATGTCTCCGAGATCCATTCAGTCTTAATCTCTTGTCCTCCCAGGGGAGAGGGTCAGGGGCAAGTGAATGGGAAGGAGGGCCTCAGAGCACCACGTGAGTAGGACAGCTGTTCCCATTCAGGGCTGAGAAAGCCTAATGCACGGGTGCAGCTTTCCCAGCTGTTTGTTTCAACATTGAGACACTACTTCCACCCCCATGCCTCCCTCCCAGTTCTCTCCCCAACCACGTGGCCCTCCCCAGACCTCCTAGCGTCCAGGAACTAGAGGACAACACCTGGCACGGTGCATGTGCAGAGAAGCGGGCAGCCAGGACTCTGCTCCAGCCACAACCCTCTCAACAATGTATTTGCTCAGTGCCTGCTTCTCCACTGCAGACCAGGGAGACAACCTGAAAGAGAAAACTGGGGTGGGCTAGGAAGGAAGGGAGGGAGGGAGGGAGGCAGAAAGGAAGGGAGGGAGGGAGGGAGGGAAAAAGGAAGGGAGAGAGGGAGGGAGGGAGAAAGGAAGGGAGAGAGGGAGGGAGGGAGGAAAGAAGGAAGGAAGGAAGGAGAGAGGGAGGGAGGAAGGGAGGGAAGGAACTATAGATCATCATTGAAAAATGTCTAAAGGTTTTGATTTCTTCTTTTGGCAAAAATATGCTGTGGTCAGCTTTTGTTAACTAATTCAGTGAAATTCTTCTCTGTGTATTTCAGGAAAATCCTGCCTCCTTCCTGGCCATCTCTGAGGTTTCTGCAACCAGGCAGGCCTAGCAGTGCTGTGGGTGATAATTTAAGGTCCCTTATAGAATGTCTTCCGATGTGGCACATTATGTAATGGTGGTGCACACTTTTGCATCTGGCTTTCACCTCTCTAGAGAGAGAGAAAACTAGTCTTTCTAGTGGGTTCTGAATAACCTGCAAGAGGGCCTGGTGTCCTGGGTTGATCTTGTGAGGCTGACACCCCTGACTTTGTTCTCTGACAGGGGAAAATGGACTCTTCATGGCACAGCCATTCAGTGCCCTATATGTGCCAGACCCGAATCTCAGCCTGAAGACGACTTAGGGTGGTGTCAGAGTTCAGAGGAAAAGGCTTCGGGGATAAGCTGGATCAGGTTCAAACCTAGGGTGATCAACTTTTCTTAGTTTTCCCATAACTGTCCTGATTTTAGCACTACAAGTCCTAAATCCAAGAAAATCCCTAAGTCCTGGGCAAACCCGAATGCTTGATCACCCTGTTCCAGCCCTTTCAGGCCTTAGCCTGTACTTTCCCCGCTTTGAGCCTTAGTTTCCTCATATGTGAAATAAGGGGAATGATAACATCATATGGTATTTGAGAACTAGGGTCAATGTGCATCCAAAGATTGTTCACCAAGAAAATTCGAAGTTTAGGTGACAAAATCGTCTTTCTGTTTCTGTTCTGACAAGGAGTAGATGTCTCCTCTCCCCAGTGTGTTTTGACTGTAGGTGTGAAGACAGCACTTTTGAGGATTCTGGAACAATCTTCAGACAGCCTTGCAGGCCCTGGCAAATGCAGAGGATGAATTAAGGGCTTTCTCAGCTCTATGATTATGTGGTTAAGTGTAAATGGCAGAAGCAGCTGCCTGCTTGCAGAAGTCGCTTTTAGCAGCTACCACTTGCAAATCACAAATAAGAGATTATGAAATCTTTTCTTTTCGTCTTCTTTATTGCCCCTTGGCTATTGTCTGCAGAGATTCTTAACTAATAGCCAGGTTGCAAATGACTGTTTTCCAGAAACCACTGTTTCATGGCTGAAAAAGGAAAAGCAGATGATGTTTTCTAAGGACTCCGTTGCAAGGCAGTTGAAGGGTGAGAGTGGATTTCATAGGCATCTTAATTCCTGGCAGGAAAGGCTGAGGGCTGTCTTGGTGACCAGAAGTGGCAGGCAAGAACTCCCTTAACAAAAGAGAGGCAGGGGGATTATTTATTCAAATGCCCTGATAGAAGGAGGCCTAATCAAAGACACCATAGAAAACAAGCCGCAGGCAGATAGGGAATATTTGGAACATGAGAGTGTCAAAAGGATCCCGGCTTGTTCTGAAGGGAAGGAAATGACTGGGGGAAATGGCCTTTCATAATTGAGCAGAGCTATGTCAGCGCTATGCGCCAAGGGTTTGGGATTATTCAAAGTGCAAACACCTTTATCATCCTGGTCCTCCCACCCCCATCACAAATGAAGTAAGAATCATTAGAATCAGTGCCAGATTCTGATGGAAAACGGAGATCCTCAGAAGTTGGCAAATTCAACATGCAAGACTGGCACACGTGATAATGATCTTGTTCTTGGCAAAAGCAGTTGATGACACAATTTTGCATAAGAACACCTTTGGCAGTAGGGAGTAAAAAAGGACCCTCCAATCTGGAATTGACTGATTTACATAAACATTAATGTGATTAGTGGTTTCAACTCTCAAGGTACTTCCTTGTCATTCACATTCTGATTAATGACAGGGCGGAAGGCCAAGGGGAGCAACACTGACAGTGTTTAGTGCCATACAGAATTGCCCACGAGGCTGTGGGGACGTCTGCAAAGCAGTTGTTTTTAGGTTACCAAAGTCATCTTTTTTTCTTGGGCTTTTCACCCTTTCCTAGAGAAAATTAAATTCTAGAACAGTTAATTTAAAAGTCAAGAAATTTGATTATCAGAATAATGCATTAAGGTGTGTCCATGATCTATTGCTGCCTAATAAATTACCCAAAACATGTTGACTTAACAACAGTCATTTTTAACCTCTCCCAGTTTCTGTGGATCAGGCATGCAGAGAGGGCTCAGTGGGGAGATTCTGGTTTGAAGTCCCTCAAGTGGTTGTCAGAAGAGAGGCTGGAGCCAGGACAGCAGAGGGGCTGAAGAAGCTGCAGTCTTGCTAGGCATCTGTCTCTTCATAGATGCTCTCTCCATAAGAGCTAGTTGAGCCTCTTCACAATATGGCAGCCTCAGAGTTGTGAAATGCTCCAGTGCGAGTATTTCAGCTCCCAACGCAGCAGTTGCATCCACTTTCATGACCCAGCCTCAGAAGATACTGGTTACAAGTAAATTACAAGCCCACTTAGATTGAAGAGAAGGGAATTTGATGTTACTTCTTTATAATAGAGAATGATGATGTTCTAGAAGGGCAGTGTGGGGTAAGAGCTATCACTGCGGCCATCTCTTGAAAATACAATATGCCATCAGGTGTAAATAACGGATGATCATAATCTTTTAAGGAAATATTTATATTTTAAGAAAATAATATATGAACCCAAGCAAATCTTTAAACTAGTAGAATAGGTATTGAAGAACACATGTCAGCTGCCTTTAATCCCTTCTTCTCGTTACCTCTGATTCTTTAGACTAGAAGAATGGGATATAATGTAAGTCACCTAGGGCTGCCATAACAAAGTGCCACAGACTGAGTGACGTAAGCAACAGAAATGTGTTGTCTCGCAGGTCTGGAGGCTTGAAGCCTGAGATCAAGGTGTTTTCAGGGTTGATTCTTTCTTAGGGCTGTGAGAGAAGCTGCATCTCTCTCCTATCTTCTGTGGTTTACTTGGAATCTTTGGCATTCCCTGTTCTGTAAAATCATCTCCCTAATCTCTGCCTTCATCTTCACAGGGTGTACTCCCTGAATGTGTACATCTGTTTCCAAATTTCCCCTTTTTGTAAAGATACCAGTCATACCAGATTAGGAGCCCAGCCTAGTTCTGTGTAATCTCATCCCAACGAATCACATCTGCAATGGCCTTAATTTATAAATAAGGTCACATTCTAAGGTGTGAGCGTTTTAAGACTTCAACATAATGATTTTTAAGATGACCCACAACATGCCTCTTATTTTCCGAAGGAAGAAACTTCTTTTGATAACGGTTTCTGGGAGCATGAATTGGAATAGGTAAAATTTTCCAATGTTATATCTGTCTTTTCCTTTTCATGACATTTGTCATTCTCTTCAACCTCCTAAAGACCTTCTTTACATTTTAAGTAAAGGTTTTCATTAAGGCGATCAATGTCATTAGAGTGGTTTAGGATTAAATGTTCCTTTAATTAAAATGTAATTATCAAATGTTGGTATGGAGCCTCATCCCTTCCCAAACTTTCCACAGTCTAATGCCCCTAGTTATATAACTTCAAGTTGCATAGGAGTTTTTGTTTTTGTTTTATGACTATCCCCTCGTAACCTGGGATTCACCTGTGCAGCAACCTAATTTAGTAAAGAGGCTTAAAGAGCAATGTATTGACTTTGGGGATTTGAGATTGTTCTCTCTCAATTTATTTCCTGTGAATGTTCACAGAAAAAAAAAAAGGCACAACCAGCTGCTCACTGGGGAAGCCACAAATACTTGGCTTTCCTACCCTGGCACTTACCTTGCACTTGATGTTTTCAAAATACCAACCAATCATTAAATAGCCAGTTCCCACTCCATTTTTGTGAGATGTGAGAATTCTTGCCATTTCCAGTAAAGAAAATTGAAGTAGAAAGCACCAAGGTGACCTGCGCAAGGTGACGGAACAAATCAGAAGCAGATCCAGGCGGCTGCCATTTTATGAAGTAAGAGTTTGTCCCGTGTAAACCCAGGGACAGGCTGTCACAGCCTTATCCCTTTCTCCTCTTCCAGAAAGCCAAAAGCCCATTTTTCCCCTTTCTCTGCTGCCCTTGGAGGTGCAGCACACAGGCAGGAGTTAGCAGACGCCAAGCACACATGGCCAGCAGATACCCACTGGGAGCAGGCATGTTATTAGTGCTTACAAAGCTCCCTGGAAATCTCAGAAATCTTAAGGCGAACTTTTGGGACATGAAACCCTGAGTCAGCAGATGGGACTCCAGGGCAATCTCTTTTGTACTACAGGGTGGTGAGATCTAGGAAATTTGGGTCACATGAACAATAATGAAAAAGACGTAGACGGTATTCCTTTCGGTCCTAAACTGTAATCCTCTCCATCTATTAGAAACAAGCTCCCTAAGATCCTTTGCCCTAGTCTTAAGCCAGTAGGCATTAATAGCAAACTTTAAGGACTTTCCTTCACTCTAGGAAGACACTGCAAGAAAGAATCAAAGGCATGAATGTGGCTGCCTCCCCAGATATGCTGGGAGGCACCAGGTCACCTTTCAGTGTTTGCAGAGTTCTCACTTTTTTTTTACTCTGATGAAATAAGACTGCATATAATTGGCTGGTCCTGTACTTGAGTCAGGGGAATTCAATGGGATGGAAATTATCTTTTTTAAGGTTTCCATCCAGACTAACACTTTACACTTAGGCAGGTCATTGAAGCAAAACTCCTCCTCAAAATCATATTCTCCTCTCCTGACACCAAGCTTCTCTTTCCCTAATTTTTTCTTTACTCGTTTACCTTTTTAAAAAATTTTTATTTTTTATTTTTATTTGTTTGAGACGGAGTCTTACTCTGTCACCCAGGCTGGAGTGCAGTGGTGCAGTCTCAGCTCACTGCAACCTCCACCTCCTGAATTCAAGCAATTCTCCCGCCTCAGCCTCCCAAGTAGCTGGAATTACAGGCACGCACCACCACACCCGGTTTATTTATATATTTTTAGTAGAGATGGGGTTTTACCATGTTGGCCAGGCTGGTCTCAAACTCCTGATCTCAAGTGATCCGCCTGCTTCGGCCTCTCAAAGTGCTGGGATTACAGGCATGAGCCACCGTGCCCAGCCTACTCATTTACTTTAAAGCCCGGATTGGCCTTTGGCTCAGCAGAGGCATAGCTGGTGAGGTGTGTTTTGCTTTGGTGATAGGATTCTCATGTGGAGTAGAAGACAGAGTGGACTTGTTTTTGAGAAAGAATATAATAAGTTGAAGCTTTTCTTTTTCACATCAAAATGCCATCTTGGTCCTGCACCCCTAAATCCTAGGCATAAAGATCGAAGCCTTTAGGTTTATTTGCATAGTCAAAACTAAGAAACTCATCCTATTTCTCATTTCATCTTGGCCACTAGGAATCTCAGAGTAAAATTTAGTGCTCAGTTTCACGATGCAATCTTAGTTTAAGTTTTCAAGAATAAAAGTGTCTTAGTTCAGGCTGCAATGACAGAATACCATCAACTGAGTGGCATAAGCAATAAACATTTGTGTCTTTCAGTTCTGGAAGCTGGTAAGTGTAAGATCAAAGAATTAGAGTATTTAATGTGTGGTGAGGGCCATTTCCTGGCTCCTAGAGAGCTGTCTTCTTACTGTGTCTTCATATAGCAGAATGAGGGCTGGAGAGCTCTCTGGATCTTTTTGCTGTTGTTGTTGAGACACAGTCTTGCTCTGTTGACCAGGCTGGAGTGCAGTGGCAAGATCTTGGCTCACTGCAACCTCCACCTCCTTGGTTCAAGCACTTCTCTGCCTCAGCCTCCCGAGTAGCTAGGATTACAGACGCCCACCACCACGCCTGGCTAATTTATTTTTTAATACTTTTTTTTAGTAGAGACGGGGTTTCACCATCTTGGCCAGGCTGATCTTGAACTCTTGACCTGTGATCCACCTGCCTCGGCCTCCCAAAGTGCTGGGATTACAGGCATGAGTCACTGCGCCCAGCCTGGGTCTCTTTTTTAAAGACATTAATCCTATTCATAGCACTCCAACCTTGTGACTGACTCACCTCCCAAATGCCCCACCTCCCACTTCTGTCACTTTGAGGGATTAGAATTGCAACCTATGGATTTTGCAGGACACGAGCATTTAGGCCATAACAAAAACTTTTACATACACTTTTATTATGACCCATATCTTAATGACTTTATTTCTAAGGGTTTTTTTTTTTAAACTACAAGCTGCCTTAAGTCTTTAAAAAAAAAATAATTTAAGCATGGTGTTCATAATAAAATATATTTTAAAAATCAATATAATATTCAACTCTGAGAATGTCCTTAAAAATCAGTTTGTTTTGTCCACAGGTTGATCAGAGAACACTGAAAATTGACAGCCAGTTCTGGTGTTCAGCTGGGGCACACCCATCCCACCACACTGAATGTTAAGATATTGAACTTTCTGTATGAGTTGTTTAAAGCTGCTGCCCTAAAGGGCATGAACAGACACTTCTCAAAAGAAAACATTCATGTGGTCGACAAACATGAAAAAAAGCTCAACATCACTGATCGTTAGAGAAATGCAAATCAAAACCAAAATGAGATACCATCTCACAGCAGTCATAATGGCAATTATTAAAAAGTCAAGAAAGAACAGATGTTGGCAAGATTTCGGAGAAAAAGGATGCTTTTACACTGTTGGTGGGAATGTAAATTAGTTCAACTATTATGAAAGACAGTGTGGCGATTCCTCAAAGATCTAGAAGCAGAAATACCATTTGACTCAGCAATCTTATTACTGAGTATATACCTAAAGGAATATAAATCATTCTATTGGATACATGCACGTGTTTGTTCATTGCAGCACTATTTACAATAGCAAAGGCATAGAATCAACCCAATGCACATCACCAATAGACTAAATAAAGAAAATGTAGTACATATACACCATGGAATCCTATGCAGCCATAACAAGGAATGAGATCGTGTCCTTTGCAAGGACATGGTTGGAGCTAGAAGCTGTTATCCTCAGCAAACGAATGTAGGAACAGAAAACCAAACACCACATCACTTATAAGGCAGGAGCTGAACAATGAGAACAGAGAGAGGGGAACAACACACACTGGGTCCTGTGGGGTGGGGGCGGTGGGGACTGGGGAGAGAGAGAGCATCAGGAAGAATAACAAATGGATGCTGGGCCTAATAATACCTAAGTGATGGTTGGTTCTGTGCAGCAAACCACCATGGCACATGTTTACCTATGTAACAAACCTGCCCATCCTGCACATGTACCCCAGAACTTAAAATAAAAGTTTAAGGGGAAAAAATGCTGCTGCCCTGAGCCTCCTAAGTACCTTCCACAGCCACTTAACTCACTCCTTGCCTGAGACCACTTCCTTGTCCATCCTCCCAGGATCCAGTAACAGAGAGGACCTAAAGGACCAGCTCTAAGCTATGACCAGTGGCCGCTCTCACAGATCAGTGCTTTAGCCATTCTGGTTGTTAAGTATATTAATACTTCTCCTTAGAGGGAACCTTTTGCTATTTTTGCCTCTTGTTATTGCAAACAATAGTTTTGCTTATTAATATACGTTGTGGGAGGTGGGCGCAGTGGCTCACGCTTGTAATCCCAGCACTTTGGGAGGCCAAGGTGGGTAGATCACCTGAGGCTAAGAGTTCGAGACCAACCTGACCAACATGGAGAAACTCTGTCTCTACTAAAAAATACAAAAATAGCTGGGTGTGGTAGTGCACGCCTGTAATCCCAGCTACTCAGGAGGCTGAGGCAGGAGAATTGCTTGAACCCAGGAGGCGGAGGTTGTGGTGAGCCGAGATCATGCCATCGCACTCCAGCGTGGGCAAAAAGAGTGAAACTCTGTCTTAAAAATATATATATATATATATATATATATATATATATATATATATATATAAATATATATAATATGTATATGTTGTGGGTAGTGGCAAAGAATATAGACCCTGAAGCTGGGCTGCTTGGATGCAGCCTGGTTCATCCTCACCTAGACCCTGTGATGTTGGTGAATTCTGTCTTCTGTATACCTCCTTTCTTTGTGAGTTGAATTAAGAGTGGTGTCCACCTTGCAGGACTGTTGAGAGGAGCAGATGAGTGAATCATGTAAAGCAGCCAGAGGAGTGCCTGTTTCAAGCTCAGTTGTGTTAGCCATTGTGATTGAGCATCTACTCTGTGCCAGACACAGCACTAAAGGCTTTGTGTTTGTTATGTAACTCCCAAGTACTCTATCAAGTAGATATTGTCATCCCTGTTTTAAAGACTACATCTCAGGGAAGTTGAGATGTGCTCAAGGTTACAGTGCCAGCGATGGACAGAACAGATGTAAATTCCTATCTCATGCTTCTTCTCTGCCCTAGGTTCTTCTTTGGTGGAAGTGGCACCTTGCTGCAAAGAAGAAAGAGGAGATGGCTGGCTGCTCGCAGGTATCTAGTGACGGCTGAGTAAGTGAAGATGCTCGGTGGAGACAGAGACCGCGCGGAGGTGGGGTGGTAGACAGAGCTCCCCTCTGCCCTTCTGCATGTCTTTAGAACAAAATTCTCCCATCACCAGGGCTGAAAGCCTGGCAGTCATCCTGCCCCTCCCTCTCCTCGCTCCCAGATGGAGTCACCAAATGCCCTGTGATGTCTGCTCACATGATGTCTCCTACCTTCCTGTCATTCCATCCATGCCTGTGCTAACACTCCAAGTTCTCATTACCTCATGCCTAGATCATTTCAAAAGCCTCTCAACTAGTCTCCCAGCCCCCGTGCCTCAGTCATCCCTCCTGAAACCACCACTTTATTCCTAAAGACACTGCTTCCCTCACGTGATTTCACTGTTCAAAACCTTCCGATGACTACTCAGTGTTTACCAAATATAGTGAAGCTTTTTAGAAGGACATTCCAGCTCCTTCATTTAATTGCAATCTTCATTTCCCGATTGCTCTCTCAGGACTCCCAGTAAGAATCCTGTGATTTAGAAAACAAATCCTGTGATTTGTTTTCTTGTTATTCCTTAACTGTGCTATTTCTTTCCCACCTCCAAGCCTTACCCACTCCACTCCCCCTGCCTGCCACAGTGCCTTCCAGTCTTCTAAATCCTGTAGCTCCATCATGACCAGACTTGGCCCCATCCCTGCTGTGATGTTTCCCCTGGCCGCTCTAGGGGAGTGGAACCTGTCTGTATCTGAGTGATACCGCTCACTGGGCACTTCATCCCCACTGCCTTATGTTACAAATTTGCTTTTTATTTGAATATGCTCTGCTTTCTCAGTTACACTATGAGTGTCTTACAACCAGAGTGGGAAGGAGAGGATGACAGGAAGGCTGTGATATGGGAAGGCTGTGGGACAGCCTGATGGGTAGGCTCTTTGGGTTCAGAAATCAGGCAAGCAGGGTTTGAATCACAGCTCTGCTCTAACTAGGCACTCTTTGCCAAGATACATCATCTCTCAGTGTTCTCATTCACACAATGAAGATAGCGATTGCTCCTACCTCATAGGGCTGTTGTGAGGATTAAATGAGTTAACACATGAAGAACCCTTGCTCAGAGCCCGGCACACAGGTAAAGCTTAATTACTATTAGTTATCGTTGTTTTCACTATCAGACAAGAAGAAAGGGTTTATGATATGCTACACACCACATAAATGACCTTATTTAATTTATGTAACAACTTGATGAGGTAATAGGATCATGCTCATTTTAGAGATAAGAAAACTGGAGTTTTGAAAAGTTTGGTCACGTGGCTAATAATTCAGCCTAAATTCAGCCCTCTCTGGGTCCAAAGACCATTTCTTTCCACAAAGTTAATCCATGAAATTCCTGAGATTGGGGGAAATGGCTTGTACTTCTTTATAATTCCTTCAGTATCTCATAGATCACACAAAAACATTTGCTGCTGAATGGCTGGGAGATTTCTTAGAAGATCTCACCAGCAAATCCTGTATGCTGCTGTGGGTCAAGATTGCTATCTGCCCACCACAATTTCCTTTCTCTCTTGGTACTCCCAGTATTTAGCTGGGCACATAACTGCCTAAAACAGGTATCAGCCAGGCTTTCCTGTACAGAGTCAAATGTAGTACAGAATTTCGGTTTTGCTGGCTATGTGGTCTCATTAGAAGACTAAGCTTTGGTGTGGTAGTGCAAAAGCAGTCATAGGCAAAATGTACATGAATGAGTGTGGCTGAGTTCCCAAAACCCTTACTTACAAAAATAGATTTGTCCTGTGGACCGTAGTTTGCAGACCCTTCATCTAGAGTGCAGACACCGTGGGCTGCCTCAGATAAAGATGCCCGTGATGGTTAATTCTCTGTGTCATCTTGGAGGCTGCAGTGTACCCAGATATTTGGTTAAACATTATTATGGATGTTTCTGTGAGAGTACTTTTGGACGCCATTAATGTTTAAATTGATGGGACTTTGAGTAAAGCAGACTGTCCTCCATTATGTAGGTGAACCTCATCCAATCAGTGGAAAACCTGAATAGACCAAAAAGAAAAGAATAGATCAAAAAGCCTGAATAAAATAGAATATTTTATCTTCCTCCCCTGAGGAAGAGAGAATTCTCCAGCAGCCTGCCTTCAGACTCTATCCTCAGTACTGCCTCTTTCTAGTTCTACAGCGGACTAGAACTCGGACCCAGCTTTCCTGGGTCTCCAGCCTGCCTGTTCACCCCGCAGATTTTGGACTTGCCAGCTTCTTTAATAATGTGAGCCAATTCCTTATCATAAATCTTTTTCTGTGTATATTCCTAATCCATTGGTTCTGTTTCTCTGGGAGAACCCTGACTAATGCAATGTTACTTCCCAGCTGCCCTTGTGGCAAGATGTGTCCATGTGACTATGTTCTGGCCAACAGAATGTAAGTGGCAAACTGTGTGATAGCTTCCAAGAAATTTCCTTAAACGATAGGAGGTATATGAGGTATATGCTCTTTGGCCTGTCATCCCTCCTTCGCCCGTCCTACTGTTTGGAAGGCAGATGTGATGGCTGAAGGGCTTCTGTGGACTGTGATACAGCCACAAAGCAGAAGCCAGAGCAGCCCGAGGTCAGATGGCTGTGGAGCCCTCTCACTAGCATGAGTTGCTTACACCGTCAGAGGTGTTCGAACCAAAGTGACTCCATCTTGAATAGGGGCTGGGTAAAATGAAGATGAAACCTGCTGGCTGCATTCCTAGGTTAGGCATTCTTAGTGATAGGATAAGAGGTCAGCAGGGCTGGTGTCACAAGATACAGGTCACAAAGACCCTTCTGATAAAACAGGATGTGGTAAAGAAGCCTGCCAAAACCCACTAAACCCAAGATGGCAACATCTGGTGGTCCTTTGCTCGTGATACGCTAATTACAATGCATTAGCATGCTAAAAGGCACTCCCACTAGTGCCATGATAGTTTACAAATGCCATGGCAACATCCAGAAGTTATCCTGTATAGTCTAAAAAGAGGAAGAACCCTCAGTTCCGGGAATTGCCTGCCCCGTCCTGGAAAACTCATGATTAATTCACGTCTTGTTTAGCATATGATCAAGAAATAACCATAAAAGTAGCCAACCAGCAGCCCTCAGGGCAGCTCTATCTATGGAGTAGCCATTATTTTGTTTCTTTACTTCTCTAATAAACTTGCTTTCACTTTACTCTGTGGACTCGCCCAGAATTCATTCTTGTGCAAGATAAGAACCCGCTCTTGCGGTCTGGATCAGGACGCCTTTCTGGTAACAACACCAGGACTTTTATATAAGCAACAAATACAGCCCAGTCTTGTTCAAGCCATATTTAATGTCCCCATTGCAGCTGAACTTAATCCTAACAGGCACCATTCCTATCAGCCTGGTGCTATAAATAGTAGCACTTCTCTCTGGTGGCCATGAAGAAATTCACTTATAGTATTTTACAAAAATTCTATTAAGAGAGAATAACCCAATTTAAATCTTTCCCACACTGGTCAGCTGTCTCTTTAGAATCAGCAGGAGGACATGAGATTGAAGCATAAGAGAGAGAGAGAAACAGAAATAGATTCTTTTTTTTTTGAGACGGGCTCTGTTACCAGGCTGGAGTGCAATGACATGATCTCGGCTCACTGCAACCTCCACATCCCGAGTTTAAGCAATTCTCCTGCCTCAGCCTCCCGAGTAGCTGGAATTACAGGCATGTGCCACCACGCCTGGCTTATTTTGTATTTTTAGTGGAGACGGGGTTTCTCCATGTTGATCAGACTGGTCTCGAACTCCCAAACTCAGGTGATCCACTCGCCTCGGCCTCCCAAAGTGCTAGGATTACAGGCATGAGCCACCGCACCTGGCCAGAAATAGATTCTTTCTAAATGGGTAGGGAGAGGGGCAGAGCCAGACCAAACTCGAGGACTCTAGGTTGACACAACTGGGGATGCTGATGTGGGGCTGGGGTGTAGGGAGTGTTGAGGGATTCACTGCTGGCACTGTTCTTATTAGGGAATGATGTAGCTGACATCAGAAATGGATGTTTCCAGCTGTGTAGACCTCAAGCCCAGCCTCAGGTCAGAAATACGGCTGAAGCTGAGTACAGATGTTTTTTTTTTGGTCATGACTCAGCCATTGGCATTAAATCATGACCTTGATCTATCCTTTGTGTATCTTCACCTTAGAAGTAAATAAAAGGGAAAAAGAGAGATCGTAAGTAAATGGTCAAATCAGTAATCCAACACCTCTCACCCTACCTTCTTCTTGCTTGTTGGAATAGCTTGTTCTTTCTATAGAGTTGAGAATTCTACCTATGCACATTTTGAGCTCCCTTGAGGCTGGGACGTAGATATGAGATCTGATTTTGCCCAATTTACCTGCAAAGCCTGCTGAGTGTCTTATGAGAAATTCCTTCTTCACTGGATATAGTCTTGCTGACATGTGATGCCTGGAACTGCTGCAGCCACCTTGTGAGTGTGAGGGTGACATGGCAGACACACTGAGGAATGCAGAGTCACGAGATGGAAAATACCTGGATTCTTGATGACATCCCTGACCTTAAAAGGTTGGACTGCATCCAGGGCTTATTGCTGTGTGAAATCATGAATGTCCTTATTGTTTAACTACTTTTGGTTCATAATTCTGTTACTAGCAGCCAAAAGCATCCTTACTGATGCAGTGGCTGAAAGCAGTTTAGCATTCTAAGCTGTAACATCCTATCTTTACAGGCCATCTTAGTCCAGACAAATACATCTCACCCTTGTTAGCCGTTACTGCTCCATTTTCTGATTGGAAAGTATGTGCTATCCACTTAATGGACGATAATGCAGCTAGGCCATCTGAGTTTGAAACCTGGCTGAGGCGGCAGATCACCTGGGGTTGGGAGTTCAAGACCAGCCTCACCAACATAAAGAAACCCCATCTCTACTAAAAACACAAAATTAGCCAAGTGTGGTGCCACATGCCTGTAATCCTAGCTACTCGGGAGGCTGAGGCAGGAGAATCACTTGAACCTGGGAGGCAGTGGTTGCAGTGAGCCGAGATTGCGTCACTGCACTCCAGCCTGGGTCACAAAGGTAAAACTCCCTCTCAAAACAAAAATGAAAAAGAAAAGAAATCTGGCTTTACCTGTCTGACCTAGGGCAAATTACTTACTGTGCCTCAGCTTCCTCATCCATTAAAAGGGAAAAACAATCATCCTACTTCTTAGGATTGTACTGAGGATTGAATGGATTGACACACATAAAATACTTAGAACAATGCCTAACCCACATCATAATAATAAGTACACACCAGCTTTATTGTCATCCTCCCTAGGAGTACTCCCTTCTGCAGGCTTCCAAGGCAATTTGCTATCATGCTGTTCACCCACATTTTCCTTTGCCAAGCACTCCTGGGAATAGCTGAAATGTGAGACAGACATGGCCAATTCAGGCCTCTTGCTAGCCTGCATACCACCAGATTATCAGAAAAGAAGTTTGGCCAATGGAATGTCTGGAAATATATCTAGAAACCAGAATTCCCTATACTCCCTAAATCCCACATGTCTGCATGTCTGTCACCCCATGCATGCTCTGAGATGCAGGTGACAAGGACTCTTCTGGGCTGGGTTTCCACAGGCCTCTGGGGTGCGCCCTCCCATGAGACCTTAACCCTGAATGTGTCTCTCATACATCTACAGTCCTAGTGACTAGAAAGGGGAAACCTCACAGATCTTACATCACTATTATTTTCGATTTTATTACTTGCCGTTTCTCCCCCTCTTTAGCTTTTTCACTGGGCCAAGAATCTCTGCTAGTCTCCTCTTGGTACACTCGTTTTCCCATCATCCCAGTATCGTACATGCCTTGTCTGGCTGCCATCCCCCGGGGACCGCAGAGGCTGTTCAGCTCCTTATGTTTGCACTGTGCTTGTCAATCCAGGCCAGTTTTCAGCAAATGCCTCTGGATAGCTTATCTGTAGAGCCCTCGGCAGCTTCCAAAATATTTTGGCCCAAGTTATTTAATCCTCGTAAAAATCTTGTATGGTGCATGCTTTTATTCCAAGCTAGGCTCTTCAGAGCTTTTTGCTTTCCTGTAGAGATCAGCGGCAAAAAGACGTGAGACAAAAGTTTTCCCTTTCTTTCCTATACCGATCTGAGGCTCCAAGGACCTTCTCTGCAGTTACCTCAGCAGTGAGTATTCTGGTGGAAAGAAAGCAAAGACCTTGCAGAATTCAAGTGAAGTCTCCCTGAAACTCGAGGACTTGGCTTTGGAAGGAAAAACAACCAACTGGTACTTCTCTGGATAGAAAGATCTGGTTCTGATATCTAAATGGTGAGCCAATCTAGAATTGAATGACAAGGAGGAAGGGTCTAGAAATTAGCTGACTTAAAGTAGTACTTCCTGATGTTAAATCTTTCGCCATTTGTATGAGTCCAAAGAAGCACAATATTTGGATTCCTTGAGAGTAAATCTGCTCTGTTGATTGGCTCATCGGCGAGCCTCTCACACATCTGCATTGGTAACGTCCTTCTCGGACACGGCCCGTCCCAGAAGCTCTGGAGGATGCGGGCTGGAAGGAGGAGCTGCAGGCCTCTGCGTGGGGGCTGGGATCAGACCGCTCTGCCACCTCAGTGTCTGTCTGCGCTGCCAGGCTCAAGGAAAAGTTCCTTTCATTTGTCACATTTTATTCAGTGCCAGCTTGGGAGGCCTGCAGAGAGAGGGGTAAGGGCCCAGCTATTGTGCTAACCAGAGCACTACAAGTGACAAATGCTGTTTTTTCCTTTTTCTTTCTTCCTTCCAGGAAGATTTAAACAACAATAACAACAACAACAAAACAAAAGAACTCACTTTTTCCTTTCAAGCACACCCTGTTCCTTCACAAGAAAAAAAGCCCACAGAGCAACATTGATCCAGAAAGCCTCTATTCAGCACTCCTTGTTTGGTTTTGGCTCAGGGTTCAGCTAGCGCGTTCCCAGAGCACACAGCAGCGGGGGAGGTGAGGTTCACAGCAGAGAACAGTAAAAAAATCTGCTCTAGATTTACTGAGGATTCCAGAATGCAATGGAAAACCGCAGTGTTTCTGGGTGAGTGGCATGGAGCACAGCAGTGACTTTATTCTCTATTTCACCCCCTTAAACTGGAGCTTGCCCACGTCAGGGCTGGCGAGGCACTCCCACCCATGCCTGCCTATACGTATCCCCGCTCTGAAAGGGCTTCCTTGGGGGAAACTGGGCATCTGCCTTCACTATCCCTTGAACAGGCTCTTGTAGGTGGCTTTTGCATTCGTGATTCCTACCTAAGGAGGCACCAAGCCACCCTTCTGGCTGCTTGGGGCAAAAACTTTGGAATCATCCTGGACTCCCCTTTTTCACATCCCACTTCCAATACACTAGCTTAGCCGGTCAGCTCCACATTCAGACTAATTCAGGATGTATCAGTCACGCTTCAGTCAGGGAAACCAACCCAGTAGGAGAGTCCTATTAAGAGATCCACTGCAAGGCACTGCCCTTCGTATGTTACCGGTTGGGGGTGTCCAGGTTCTTGGCATCTTGAACAAAGAATTGGACAAAACACATAAGCATACCAAAGAAAGAATGAAGCAACGAAAGCAGAGATTTACTGAAAACAAAAGTACACTCCACAGGGTAGGAGCGGGCATGAGCATAGGGGCTTAAGGGCCAGTTACAGAATTTTCTAGGGTTTAAATACCCTCCGGAGATTTCCATTGGTTACTTGGTGTATGCCCTATGTAAATGAAGAGGCTAAAGTGAAGTTACAAAGTTACTTTTTGGTGTACATTCTATGTAAATGACAAGTATAGTTTCTGTCATAGCAGAAGTGTTTCCATTTAATTTAGTTCTAGGAAGTCCTTAGGTTCCCCGCCTCCAGGCCTGATTCTCCTGCCTCACATCATCCTGGGGCTGGTTAGGTGAGTGGGAGATCCATAGGGCAGGCTGTCAGAAAGGGCAGGCTGGAACTCCTGGGCATGAGCAGAGTTACAGACCACGGGCAGAATGTCTTCATCAGGGAACCCTCAGCTCCTCTAGGGCCTTACAGTGGGTTGGATCAGGCCCACCCTGAATCTAGCATTACCTCCCTAGCTGAAAGTCAGCTGATTAGGAACTTTAATCACGTCCATATCTTCACAGCAACACCCAGATTAGTGTTTGATTGAATAACTGAGGTCTGTAGCTTAGCCAACTTTACACCTAAAACCTATTGTCACCTTATCTAGCCTTGACTCCTCCAGAATCACCCCCCCCACCTTGGTCCAAACTACCATTATTTCTTCCCTGAATTATCATGTTAGCCTCTACACCCGCTTCCTGCGTCTTGCCCTGTCCTCCCTGGCCTTCCTCCTCCCACCCCCAACTATTTTCAACGGAGCAACTAGAGTGACGCAGTCTCGGCTGCAGTGTGAGCAGTTCCTCCATTGCTCGAAGCCCCTGTAGCGGACAGAATGACGATTCCCCAAAGATGTTCATATTCGAATCCTTGGAACCCAGGAAGATGTTACCTTACATAGCAAAGGGGACTTTGTACATGGGCTTAGGGTATGGACTTTGAGACGAGGAGAGTACCCTGGATTTTCCAGGGCAGCCAAGTCTAATCACATGAGTCTTCAACACTAGAAGAGGAAGGCAGAAGAGTGGATCAGAGGGAGACGACATGAAAAGAGCCTGGCCCTCCATTGCTGGCTTTGAAAATGGAGGAAGGGAGCCACAGGTGAACTGCAAGGGAAAGGGGACTTCAGTTCTAAAACTGCATGGCCCTGAAGTCTGTGAACAAACAGCAGGAGCAAGGAAACAGATTCCCACCTGGAGCTCCCAGTGAGGAAGCACTGGGAGCTTGACTTTAGCCTGGAGAGACCTGTGTGGGACTTCTGGTCTGCAGAACTGTAAGGTAACACATTTTTGTTGTTTAAACCACTAATTCATGTAATTTGTTATGACAGCAATAGAAAATGAATACAGCCCTTCAATGACTTCCTGTCCTGTTCAGAGTAAAAGCCAAGCTCCTCAGCATCTTCTCCTGCTTGTTTCTGACTTCATTTCCTACCACTCTCCCTAATTCATGCCCTCACGTCTGCTCTACTCACCTACATTGGCTCCTGGGCCTGGACTAGAGTGAAGCTAGTGAGTATTCGCTTTGAGATGCCAAAACCTCAGTCGTCACGATCAGGCATATTTTAATGCAATATCAAAATTAATGTAAAAAAAAATCCATGATATACAAATCACAAAAATTTGAAAGAAAGACAAAATCCAACCCTGCACTTGCTTGACTTGCCTCCTCTGCCTCCCTCTAATTCCAGGCCTGGTCCTAGCTGCTCTCAGACTTCCAGCCACACTCCAGTGGCAGCACTTTTCTGGCTGGTTTTGCCCCAGATACCTGCAAAGCTTCCTCCCTCACCTGCTTGGGTTTTTGCTCAAATGTTGCCTTCTTAATGAGTCTTCCTGGCCATTTATTTAAAATTTCAGAGTGCCCTCACGTACTAGTCTGTTCTCACGCTGCTCTCAAGAACTACCTGAGACTGGGTAATTTACAAAGGAAAGAGGTTTAATTGATTCACTGTTCTGCATGGCTAGGGAGGCTTCAGGAAATTTACAATCATGGTGGAAGGGGAAGCAAACGCATCTTTCTTCACACGGCAGTGACAGGAGAAGTGCCGAATAAAAGGGGAAAAGCCCCTTATAAAACCATCATATCTCGTGAGAACGAACTCACTGTCATGAGAACAGCATGGGGGTAACCACTCCGATGACCCAATCACCTCCCACTGGGTCCCTTCCAAGACGCATGAGGATTTTGGAAACTACAGTTCAAGATGAGATTTGGGTGGGGACATGGCCAAGCCGTATCACCCCATCAGCACTCCCTGACCTCTTCTTGCTTTGTATTTACCCAAAGTACTTAACATATCTAACCTATTTGGTTTTTTGCTACTTTTTGTTCCCTGCTGTATTACTAGGACAAAACAGTATGTGGCATGTAGTAGGTGTTCAATAAGTATTTGTTGTAGGAATGAAGAAAGAGAGGAAGGGGAGAAAGAAAGGAGAAGGAAGAGAGGAAGGAGGGAAAGTACGGAGGGAGGCCTCTGCCCATGGGGCAAAAGAGCATATATATGCAAGCAAGGAAGAACTTTCCCACTGGTTTATTGAGGCTGAAAATCCCTGAAGAGCTGCAGTAAATTTCAGTCTGTCTAAGAAAACATTAATTTATAAGCAGGGTTATTTTTTTCTTTCCCTAAGGGGGAAATTCCATCAAGAGCCAGTGTGTTCTATTAGATTAATTAGCAGATTTGGATTAGCTATGTGCTTTCTTTTCTAGGAAATTAGCTAAATTCTGTTTCCACTGAAACTGGAAATGTTTGACCTCCCGCCAGTTTCTCCAAAATCCTTTGAAGTAGATATCTACAACTCTGCGTTTAATAATGCCTGGAGATTTTATTCTCTTCTAGTTCTGTCTCAACAATTAAAAATTCCATTCTGATGATCCCTTCTTTAATTTTCCTTTTCTTTGAGATGGAATCTCGCTCTGTTACCCAGGCTGGAGTGCAGTGGCGCAATCTTGGCTCCCTGAACCTCTGCCTCCTGGGTTCAAGCGATTCTCCTGCCTCAGCCTCCCAAGTAGTTGGGATTACAGCCATGTGCCACCACACCCGGCTAATTTTTGTATTTTTAGTAGAGACATGGTTTTACCATGTTGGCCAGGATGGTTTTGAACTCTTGACCTCAGGTGATCCACCCACTTCGGCCTCCCAAAGGCTAGGATTACAGGTGTGAGTCACCATGCCCCACCACTTCCCTTTTAATTTTTTATAATTTTTTTTAACAAAGCTATTGTTAAAAATCTGTGGAAATTTGCATCATAGATAAATAGAATTTTCTGTGGTAATAACAAGAAGCATTGTAATAGATATATTTTAGTGTTGATCAGGATGGAAATTAGGCCCAAGTGTTACCAACATCCAATGGCTAATACCCATGTGATGTAGGGGTTGACTTGAATACATGAGTTGGGATGTAAGCCGCGTGAAGTTTCAGGTGCATACTAAATTATGTGGATTGTGAGCCAAGGTGGCCAGTGTGGGCATGTGCAGGGCAATGAAGCGGTGGAGCCAGGTAAGGAGAGAGAAAGGAGAGATGCAAAGGGAGGAGGAATAGGAGGAGACAGAGAAACTCCCAGAAGAATGTGAGAGAACAGCCTCCTGCTCCTAGATAGAAGAGGAAGAAATATGATGAAATGAAACAGCAACTGTAGTAGGTATTAGAAAAACAGGCCAAACCTAGAAAATCTTTGGGTTAAATCCATGCGTGGCTTCTTCCTTACTGTGCCACCTTGTCCAAGACACTTTACCTCTCTGATCCTCGGATCCCTCAAAAATTTGTAGTACTCTTTGGGGAGGCTATCAGTGACACTGACAGTGATGCCATGGCATGATAAGCCCAGGGAGGTGGTGTAGGAAGGAGGAAAGCTGAGCCAGCCTGGCCATCTGAACTGCGAATGAATGAGCTCAACTCTGAGTTCATGGTTGGTGCTTACTTTTGCGATTTAAAAAATAAAGAAAAAGATTGCCATCATGCAGACGATTGCAGCCCCTCTGCAGATTCATGTTATGTAGGGGACAATCACAAATCACAGTGCACACACATTTTGTGGGTCACTTTTTCAGATAATATTATATTGTTGGCATTTTTAATGTTTGTAATTGCCCTTGTAAAGATTTTAACTGCACTCTGTGTTTGTGTGTGTGTGTGTGTGTGCGTGCCTCATAGTATAGTGGCTATTGCGTCAGGCTCTGGGTGAGAATTTTAACTCCACCACTTACTGTCTTGCTATCTGGTACTTAACCTCACCTATGCCTCATATGCCTCATAGAAAATAACAGAACTTGCTTCAAAAGACTATTGAGGTAACTAAAGGCAGTAATGCATGCAAAGAACAGAGCTTGTCTGGTAGCAAGCCCTCAATAAAATATTGGCTTTTATTATTACAAAATTTTACAGTTTGTAATAATTGGAACATGCTCTCTTTCCTTAAGCAGCCTGAGATAGTCTGTGAAAATGGTTTGTTATTCATTTGACTGGGAGAACCCCACAAAATCATGCAAATCAAGAGGTTCCAATCTTCGTGTTCATTTTAAGAACCCTCGTGAGGCCGGGCGTGGTGGCGCATGCCTGTAATCCCAGTTATGCAGGAGACTGAAACAGAAGAATCACTTGAACCCAGGAGGCGGAGGTTGCAGTAAGCCAAGACTATGCCATTGCACTCCAGCCTGGGCAAAAAGAGCAAAGTGCCTGTGCTGCTGCCTGGAGCTGCCTGCCCTGCCACAGATGACAAGCCTAGCTGTGCTCATGGCCAGACCCCGCACTTGCCCACACCCCTTGGTGCTCTGCACCTGGCTAACCGTTGGCAGGCATGGTAGCACAAGCCAAGGGCAGCCTTCTGGGCCGAGTGAGTGAAACAAGCCCAGTGGGCCCGAGCAAAACTTGGGTGAAGATGCCACCAGCCACAGAGGTTTCCAGCTAACGAACTGACACCCCAAAAATCCCGTGAAAATATATAGTTTATTTAACCATTCCTATACTGGAGGACATTGATTTATTTGTAATTTTTTTCACTAGTAGAAACAGTATTGTAAATAATATAAATTGCATATTGCTATTAATCTACAAAAATGTTTCTATAGAAGTGGACATGATGGAGCAAAGGATATAAACATTTAAATTTTTAATAGATGCTATTAGATTTCCCTTTAAAAAAGAAACAGAAAATTTCCAAACTTTCATCAATCCTGGATATTATCCAATTAAAAACTTTTACTTTTGCCAGTGTCATGAACAAAATATATTTTGTTTCTTATAATTTCATTTCTTTAATTACAAGTAAAACTGATCATCTTTTTGCATTTCTTTTCCTAATTAATTATTTCTGTGAAACAATTTTTTGTTGGATTGTTTTGTCATTGATTTTTTTTTTTTTGAGATGGAGTCTCGCTCTGTTGCCCAGGCTGGAGCGCAGTGGTGTGACCTCAGCTCACTGCAGCCTCCACCTTCTGGGTTAAGTGATTCTCCTGCCTCAACCTCCTGAGTAGCTGGGACTACAGGCATGTGCCATCACCCCTGGCTAATTTTTGTATTTTTAGGAGAGATGGGGTTTCGCCATGTTGGCCAGGCTGGTCTCCATCTCCTTATCTCATGATTTGCCTGACTCAGCCTCCCAAAGTGCTGGGATTACAGGTGTGAGCCACCTTGCCTGGCTTTTTTTTTTTTTTTTAGATGTAGTCTTGTTCTGTTGCCAGGCTGAGTGCAGTGGTGCGATCTCAGCTTACTGCAACCTCCGCCTCCTGAGTTCAAGCAGTTCTCCAGCCACAGCCTCCTGAGTAGCTGAAACCACAGGCACCCACCACCATGGCTGGCTAATTTTTGTATTTTTAGTAGAGACAGAGTTTTACCACGTTGGCCAGGATGGTCTCAATCTCTTGACCTTGGGATCTGCGCACCTCGGCCTCCCAAAGTGCTGGGATTATAGGCATGAGCCATCATGCCCTGTATTTGGTCATTGATTTTTAAGTACTCTTTATATTTAATTATCTAGATAGATAGATAGATAGATATACACTATATATATATATATATATATACACATATATATATATACACACACACTATGGATATAAATCTTTTGTTATTTATTTTTAAGATATTTCATCTCAACTTATAAGTTTTTTCTTTAACTTATTTATGCCTTTGAAATGAATCATCATTTTTTTAAATTATATTTTTATGTGGTTAAAGTTATATATCCTTCCCTTAATGAGTTCTTAGTTTTGTGGTTTAGCTTAAAAGGACTTCTCACTTCAATATGATTTAAAAGAATTTTGCTATCTTTTCTTTTAGGGTTTTACATTTTTAGAGTTTAAATATTTAGTCTATCTGGAATTACTTTCATGCATAGTATAAAATTAGAATCTAAGGTTTTTTCTCCCATGAGCTAAACATCATCTTTTTAAATTTTTGCAATGGAGTCTCTCTCAGCCACCTAAGCTGGAGTGCAATGGCACAATCTTTGCTCACTGCAACCTCCACCTCTCAGGTTCAAGCAATTCTCCTGCCTCAGCCTCCTGAGTAGCTGGGATTACAGGCGTGTACCACCACGTCTGGCTAATCTTTTTGTATTTTTAGTAGAGATGGGGTTTCACCATGTTAGCCAGGTTGGTCTCAAACTCCTGACATCAGGTGATCTGCTCACCTTGGCCTCCCAAAGTTCTGGGATTACAGGTGTGAGCCACTGCACCGGGCAAACATCATCTTTAATGACTACATAAAATCCCTTAACTAGCCAGGAACAGTGGCTCATGCCTTGTAATCCCAGCATTTTGGGGGGCTGAGGCAGGTAGATCCCCTGAGCTCAGGAGTTCGAGATGAGCCTGGGCAACATAGTGAGCCCTTGTCTCTAAAAAAAGAAAAAGAAAAAGAAAATATTAGCTTGGCATGGTGATGCACACCTGTAGTCCCAGCTACTTGGGAGGCTGAGGTGGGAGCATCACTTGAACCCAGCAGGTGGAGGCTGCAGTGAGCTGGGATCATGCCACTATATTGCAGCCTGGGCAACAGAGCAAGACCCTGTTGCAAAAAAGAAAAAGAATCTTCAATTCCTTGCAAGCTTCTGGGCACTGACTGGCCTCATTTCCTAACCATATGGGCCTCTCCAGCATGGCAGTGTGCCTAATCAAAGCTTGCAAGAGACTGGACTTGGTAGCTCACTCCTGTAATCCCAGCACTTTGGGAGGCCGAGGCAGGAGGATCACTTGAGCTCAGGAATAACCAATCTGGGCAACGTACAGAGACATTGTTGCTACCAAAAAAATGAAAAAATTTTCTGGCCATAATGGTGTGCACCTGTCCAGCTACTCAGGAGGCTGAGGTGGGAGATTCCCTGGAAGATCAAGACTGCAGTAAGCTGTGATTATGCCCAGCCTGGGAGACAGAGAGAGACTCAATGCCCAAAAAAGAAAAAAAAATCCCTAGCTGACAACCTTCAGTCTGTGGCTCATCACAGAGCCCCTTTCCCACATTGTTGATGGACTTCTTGTGACAGGTGCTATCTGAACATCCACTAAGTGAGACACCAGGTGATTCCTAAATTTATGATGTTTCTCTAGTATTTAAGTTCCTTTTAGTGAAGTTTCTGCTTCATATCTGAGAATGGCCTTCTCTGTATGACTGACATTGGGACCTTCATGTCTTTGAGGTGAGGTCAGTCCAAACAGGAGTATTTAATACCCTAATCACCTCTACTTGATCATCAGCATCTCAACTTGACTCCATAAGTACTAATTTATACAAGAGACACAGTCATACAAAGGTGGGGGTTGGGGACTTCCTGATCAAGATAATATGAATATTTTAATGATCTCTTGAAACATAGTGCCAAATTGCCTTTCCAAAGAGCATAGTTAAAATAAAGCCACTGACTATAACTGAGAATGCTAGTTTCTTCAAATCCTTCCAGTATTAATATCATCTTTTAAACATGTTTGCACACTTATTAAGTGTGATATTATGATTTTATATTTTATATATATATATATAAAATGTTTGTGTGTGCATGTGTGTATGTGTATGTGTATATTGGGTTTTGTCCATGGTTGCTAGCTGATAACTCCTGTAACCATTGTTATAGCCATTTGTTATAATGTTGGGGCACTCTAGGCCTCAGAAACAGGCCTCAGGAAACAAAATCTTTCTCTCTGATCTTCTCCTGTCCTCTCTTTCACTTGGGAAAATAGAGAAGTAAGGACTGAGGCCTTAACTTATAATTCTACAACACGTTCTCCCATCTCTAAACTTTTCCTTCCTTTTAGTTGACAGGTAAACCCTGCAGTCTGCTGTCTGAGAACACTTGGTGCTCACAAGACTTTCCATGAGCTCTTGCCTTAGTTGGAGTTACTCCAAATGCAGAGTATGATAGAGGTACTTGTTCCAGCTAGCTCACTGAGGTGGGATCACCCACAGCAGGAGTGAGGGAGTAGAGAGCGTGTCGTTGAGAGAGAGGGTATGTTACAAGGTAAAAAAGGTATGGAATGCCTCCTAGAGCTATTCACCTAAATGAAAGAATCCACCCCCTAGCTTTCATCCCTAGAGGTTACAAATTGCTGAGCGAGACATTAACTTCCCTGCACTTAGCGGGGTTGTGCTATGGTTTGAATATATTCCCCAAAGTTCATGTGCTGGAAACTTTATCCCCAGTGCAACACTGTTGAGAGATGGGATGTTTAAGAGGTGATTAGGTCCATTATCTCAGGAGTGGGTTTATTATCTCAGTAGTGGTGTCCTTATATAGGGTGAGCTTAGACCCCTTCCCTCTCTCTCTTGCATGCCTCTGTCACCATGTGATGCCTTCTCCCATGTTACAATGCAGCAAGAAGGCCCTTACCAGATGTGGTACTTCGATCTTGGACTTCCCAGTCTCAAGAACCGTGAGCCCCCAAAGCTTCCATTGTTTGCCCATCTGTAGCATTCTGTCATAGCGGCACAAAACAGACTTAGACAGACCTGTGGGCTCCAGGGTGCTGGAGAAGAGCCTGGAGCGGAAAGCTGAAGAACAGGCTACTTCACACAGAGGGCATGCTGTCAATGAGAGTAGCATCTGGGCTCACATAGGGCAACTGTCTGCTGCAGCCACGGCTAAGATCAGAAGTGGTCAAGGGGATGTGATGAGATTGTTACAATGCTCCTGCATTGCCCTGCCTCTCTTGCAGTTAGGTTGTGGTCATGTAATTCTTCAGTGCGCATGGAGGACTCTGCTCCATAGAGTACATCAATTCAGACCTGTGTGAGTAAAGAATAAACCTTGGTTGTGTTAGGTGACTTATATGTTGGGATTTATTTTTACTGTGGCATATCCTGGCATCAACTTACTTTCACTAAATGAAAAATAATGCCCCAAAACAACCAGGATGGAGAGAGGAATGGACATTTCCCCTCTACCATTGCCCTCTACAAATGGACCAAGCACCAGAGTAGGCAAGAGAGAATCCACAGACAAAGTGAGGAAAAACACCTTAGTCTCCTGGGATAAGTTTTCTATTGAAATTGATAGGGTAAACCTCAACATATTTTGTTATATACACATACCCGTTCCTTATGTTCTCTTTTTCATTAACTTTCATTTTACATTTTTATCACAGCTCCTGAAATCAGCATACACCCCAAGGAGCAGAAGACTTCCCTGCCCACTGGATGTGACTCTGGTGGACAGAGCTGGTGACAAGGCCTATCAATATCAGATATAACTGGTCAGGGATGCAGTTCACCTAGTGACACATGTGGAACCATAGTTCTTGTTCTCTCCTCCTTATGGGACAATTTATAGAGAATTAGTTTGTTAACAATTCGAGAGAAGATTTCCCCTTGGAGCTATCACAATACAGATTGCCAGAAAAGGCTTTTTTTTTCCAGCTAGCAATTATTGGTCTGGAGTTGGAGTTCTCTCGGTAGGTTAAAGGATCCAGTAAACTGCCCCTCTTCCCTGGAACCTGCTGGCTCTCCTCACTTTGCTAAGGCTGGCCGTAGACCCTACTTGTCCAGAAGCTTGATTTGAGCTGAGCACTATGAGTAGCCCTGAGCCAGGGGCAAATTGGATGACACCTCCGCTCCTAAGCTCCTGGTCTGCAAACTAGTAAATGTGAACCCAGTCCACAAGTCTTGCACTTAGCAAGTCTTGCACCTAGCTGAGATCAGCATGCTGGAGGACTGGGGCCTTTGTGGGGTATATCTGTCTGTTCTCATATTGCTATAAAGAACTACCTGAGACTGAGTGACTTATGAAGAAAAGAGGCTTAATTGACTCACAGTTCCACAGGCTGTACAGGAAACATGGCTGGGAGGTCTTAGGAAACTTACAATCATGGCAGAAGGCAAAAGGGAAACATACACATCTTACCATGGTAGAGCAGGAGAGAGAGTGAGTGAAGTGGGAAGTGCCACACACTTTCAAACAACCAGATCTTATTAGAACTCCCTCACTATCACAAGAACAGCAAGGGGAAAACTGTCCCTATTATCCAGTCAACTCCCCCCACGTCTCTTCCCCCTACATTGAGGATTACAATTCAATATGAGATTTGGGCGGGGACACACAGCCAGTCCACATCATAGGGGAATGAGGTGTGGAGAGAAAGAACAGCAGCCAAGGAAAGGCTTTGGTGGAACTTGGGTGTGTCTCTGGATGTCTGTGGAATAATCATTCATCCCAGCATGTCAAGCCCTTTCATGTTATGCATTTTCAGGCACATTATTTCTTTTATCCTATCAACACCCAAGAGGCAGGTATTACTACCTCCTTTTAAAGATGACTTAATTATTCTAGGATTGAGCAAAATAAAGAAATATATTGTGGACAATGGAAGCAAGGTATGACTTAGAGGCAGTGATGTGTACGGCTCAAATCTTAAGTATACGGCTTGATAACTTTTTACATGTACACTTGGGTCATCACTACCCAATCAATATTTTTAATTTTTCAGGTCAAGTGCGGTGGCTTATGCCTGTAATCCCAGCATTTTGGGAGTCTAAGGCAACAATATATATATTTTTCAGCACCCTCAAAGGCTCCCTTGTGTCCCCTCCCAGTCATAAATTTCCAAACATAACCATTATCCTGACCTCTAACACCATAGATCATTCATTTTGCCCGTTCTTGAACTTCATACAAATTGAACCATATAGTACATGTGCTTTTGTGTTTGGTTTCTTTCACTCACTGTATCTGTGAGACTCATCCACATTTTATGTGTAATGACAGTTTGTTCTTTTTCATTGACGTGTAATTTTTCATTGTGTAGAATATGATCTCACCTACTACCGATGGACATTTGAGTTGTTTCCACTTTTTGACTTTATAAAGGAAGCTATATGGACACGTTTGTGGATGTCTGTTGGTGGATATAAACACCAATTTTCCTTGGGTGTATATCTATGAATAGAACTGGTAGATCATAGGATATATGAATATTTATTTATTTATTATTTTTTGAGATGGAGTCTCACTCTGTCACCCAGGCTGGAGTGCAGTGGCACGATCTTAGCTCACTGCAACCTCTGCCTCCTGGGTTCGAGTGATTCTCCTGCCTCAGCCTCGGGATTAGCTGGGACTACAGACATGCACCACCAAGCCTGGCTTATTTTCAGTAGAGACAGGGTTTCACCCTATTGGCCATGCTGTTCTGAAACTTCTGACCTCATGTGGTCTGCTTGCCTTGGCCTCCCAAAGTGCTGGGATTATAGGTGTGAGCCACAGCTTCCGGCTGATGTATGAAGGCTTAGCTTTAGTAGGTACTGCCAAACAGTTTTCACTCTCAACACAAGTGTATGAGACAGGCGTTGTGGCTTACGCCCAGAATCCTAGCACTTTGGAAGGCTGAGGTGGGCGGATCACTTGAGCCCAGGAGTTCAAGACCAGGCTGAGCAACATGGTGAAAACTCGTCTAATACAAAAAAATTAGCTGGGTGTGGTGGCATGCACCTGTAGTCTCAGCTATCTGGGAAGCTGAGATAGGAGGATCATATGAGTTCGGGAATTCAAGGCTGCAGTGAGCCTAGAACACCCCACTGCCCTCCAGCCTGAGAGACAAGAGTGAGACCATGTCTCAAAAAAAAAGTGTATGAGCAATTCAGTTGCTAGTTACGTAGGCTGCTGACATGGTTTTGTGAGTCCTTCTAATTACTGATTTGTCTTGATTTGTCAATTACCCTTCTACGGAGAGATGCGGATATTTGTTAGTGAACTACAAAACGCCCTGCAATGGAAAATTTTTCATAGACCAACAGATAAAGGTTTAGCTTAAATGTTCGATTCTGGCCCTAAAGGTAAAAAGAACTGGAAAATAAGAAATCAATGTAGACATGGAGAGAAGTGAACCTTTGGAAAGGTTGAAACATGCTGGGCTTTGACCTGTCGATGGGATTTGAATAGAGGGAGAGGAAAAAGGAAGACAGAGCTTCAGCAAAGAGAAATGGGAAAGAGTTGGGACTAGAGCAGGAAGAAAGCTGACCTCACCCCAGAGGGTGCGCCTGGGGAGGAGCAGGGCGTGTGGTTGGATTGGTAAGGATGAGCCAGCCTTGGGGACTTTGAAGTCAAGGAGTGGGCTTGGGATTTGGGTGATTGGCATGGAGGAGGGGAATGGGATGTTACCAGGTACATACAGCCCCGAGTGGGATATATTAGATGAGGGTCAACTGGTCTCTCACGCAGTTTGCTTCCTTCTATTTCTCTCAGTCAGGAGTATCTCACTGTGATGAGTGTGATAGGTATTTTTCTTCTGTAGGGCCACTGAATGCAAGCCACCTACTTGGCCACTGAATGCAAGCCAGCTACTTCATGTGGTTCTCAGCTGAAGAAATAGATCTGTTCCTGTGCTGAAGAGAAAACCAGATGTGCCAGATTAACTGAAAACCTGAATATCTGCGTACTGTCCTGAATAAGCATTTTAAGGACTTTTCAGGGAGCTAATCTTGACTTTGTGTGATTTATGCCGTATGGGATGATTTCACTAAGTTAGAAGGTTTCTGTGGCAGGTGTGTGTGTGTGTATAATGAGATAAGCGTAAGTCTGGGCTGCAGGCTCTGACAACGGAGAGAAACAGCTTCGCTCTCCTGGTCTCCTTCTAGAAGTCCCCATGTCAGGGCCCATTTGTCTCTCCACCTGCAGACTCAGGCCTGCATTAGTCATTTACCTATTCACTTATTCATTCATTCACTTATTCATTCAGCAAACTTTCCTTTTTAAATTTAATTTAATTTTATTAAGTTCTGGGGTACATGTGCAGGGTGTGCAGGTTTGTTACATAGGTAAACGTGTGTCATAGCGGTTTGCTGCACCTATCAACCCATCACCTAGGTACTAAGCCCCACATGAATTAGCTATTTATCCTGATGTCCTCCTTCCTCCCGCCCCCCTGACAGGCCCCAGTGTGTGTTGTTCCCCTCCCTATGACCATGTGTTCTCATTGTTCAGCTCCCATTTATAAGTGAGAACATGTGGTGTTTGGTGTTCTACTCCTGTGTTAGTTTGCTGAGGATAATGGCTTCCAGCCCCATCCATGTCTCTGCAAAGGACATGATCTCATTCCTTGTTATGGCTGCATAGTATTCCCTGGTGTATATATGTACCACAGTTTCTTTATCCAGTCCACCATTGATGGGCATTTGAGTTGATTCCGTGTCTTTGCTCTTGTGAACAGGGCTCATTCAGCACACTTTCACTGGGTGCCTAGTGAAGGGCCAATCACTGAAATTTAAGATAAAACACAGGGTTTCTGTCTTTAAGGAGCTGACAGACGAGTAGAGAATACTGACTTGGAAGAGTTGGATGCAAAGAAGGTGTGAAAAGTGCTATAATAAAGGTAATGCATAGGACAGTAGGGCACATCAATTCTATCTGAGAACGTCCAGGAAATGTGTGAGCTGAGTCTTGAAGGATTACTTTCGACTTCACCTGGTAGACAAGGTCAAGCGAGGGTCTTCCAAGCAAATGGGAACAAGCCACATTATGGCAGGAAGATTGCAAATCCTGTGGGCAGACCATAGCGTTTGTGTGCGGAAGTAGCCGAGGTCAGATGAGGCTGAGAAGTAGCCGGGGTCAGATCACGAAGGGCTGCAAACACCAAGTGAATGAATACAGACATTACTGGATGGACAGTGGGAGGCAGCACTACAGGCTTTGAGTCAGAAGGTTACAGTTCAGCAGTGAGACACACTGTGCTGGCACCAGTGTGAGGGACAAAGCACAGGGAGTGAGCCTAGAGACAGCAAGATCAGTTTGAAGGTTATTACCTCAGACCTGGTAAAAGAAGATGCAAGCTTAAAATGAGCTCAGGACAGCGATAATGGAGAAAAGGAAATGAGTATTTAGGAGGTAAATTCTACAAGACTTAACGAGATTGGAGGATGTCAGGGAAGCCTGCGTGAGGAATTTGGGTGACTCCATATATTGTCTGGGTGGATGATCATTCTGTTTTTAGGAGAGGAAAGATTGGAAAAAAGAAGGTTTGGGCAGGACAAGAGAACGAAGAGATGGAGGAATTGAGTTTATTTGAGCTTCTAATTTAGTGAAGTCATCCCATATGGTATAAATCACATAAAGTTAAGAGCAGCCCCCTGAAAATTCCTTAAAACGCCTATATAGGACAGTATGCAGATACTCGGTTTATCAATTAATCTGGCATATCTGGTTTTCAGCATAGGAACATATCTTATTTATTGTTTAATACTTACTTACTTACTGATTGTTCAATGCTTTTCCCAGAACTAAGTGTCTGTGGAATACGTAAATAGCATGACAGTCTGACATTTGGAGAGAGTTTTGAGCTAGAGATACAGATTTCCGATCATTAGAAGTGATGAAGGAATCGTGAAGTCTGGAATAACTGGGGAAGACTGTGTGAGGTGAGAAGAATATAGAGACCAGAACAATGCCATGGAGAACCCCAGCCTTTAAGGGGTGTGTGATGAAATGGCACCCCAGTGGAGGTAGAGGAACAATTTAAAAGATGGGAACTTGGCTGGGCACAGTGGCTCACACCTGTAATCCAACACTTTGCAAGGCCGAGGCGGTGGCCAAGATGGTGAAACCCCATCTCTGCTACAAATACAAAATTAACTGGATGTGGTAGCAGGTGCCTGTAATCCCATCTACTCAGGAGACTGAGGCAGGAGAATCACTTGAACCCAGGAGGCAGAGGTTGCATGAGCCCAGATAGAGCCATTGCACTCCAGCCTGGGCAAAAAGAGTGAAACTCTTTCTCAAAAAAAAAACGATGGGAACTCTTAAGCCTGAAGAAACTCTTAGCTGTGTGAGGGTGATTTCTTACTCATGATGGATCCACTCTACATAGAAGTGTCCATCTCAAAGTTGTTGCATGAATGAATAAATAAATGAAGAGCCTGGTGTCATAAAGATAAGCGGGCATTTCCGGAAGGTACATACTCCAATGCTGGGGGGAGGTCGATGACGCAAGATGAGAACAAAATGTTCCCAGACTGATCTGCAGCTGAAACAGGAAGCATTAAAACAGCCTCAGCTGCCAGCCATCCTGAAGGGCGCAGCCGGAGTCGCTCTCCCCCCTACTAGGACCTGGGGTGGGACCAGGGGATGCTCCTTCTATAGTGGCTCTTACCCACAAGCCCTCCCCTCCTTCTACCCTGATGTCCTAGAACTGAACCTCTGCCCTTAATCCAGCTCCCAAGTTCCTACTTTGGTATATGGTTATATTGGTTATCTATTGCTGTGTAAAAAGTCACTTCTAAACATAATGGTTGAAAACAACACATATTTATTATTGTACAGTCTCTGGGGTCAGGAATCCAGACAGGATCCCTTAGCTGGGATTTCTGTTTCAGGATGTCTCACAAGGCTGCCATCAAATTTTCAGCTGAGGCAGGATCCATTTCCAACTCACTCAGTGGTTGTTGGAAGGATTCCATTCCTCAGGGGATACCGAACTGAAGGCCTCAATTCCTTGTAAGCTGTTGGCCACAGGCTGGCCTCAGTTCCTAACCATAGGGGCTTCTCCACAGCGTGGCAGCTTGCCACATCAAAGCTAGCAAGAGGCCGGGTGCGGCGGCTCATACCTGTAATGCCAGCACGCTTTGAGAGCTGAGACAGGAGGATCACTTGAGCCAAGGAATTCAAGAACAACCTGAATGACATAGCAAGCCCTCATCTCTACAAGAAATTAAAAAGTTTTAGCTGGGCTTGATGGCACGTGTGCCTGTGGTCCCAGCTGCTCGAGAGGCTGAGATGGGAAGACCACTTGAGCCCAGAAGGACGAGGCTGCAGTGAGCCAAGATGGCACCAATGCACTCCAGCCTGGGCAACAGAGCAAGACACTGTCTCAAAAAAAACCAAAAATAGCTAGCAAGAGACTTGAAGAGAGTCTGCTAGCAAGAGTGAAGTCACAACCTTTTGTAACCAAATCAAAAAAGTGAGGCCAGGCGCAGTGGCTCACACCTACAATCCCAGCACTTTGGGAGGCTGAGGCAGGGGATTGCCTGAGCTCAGGAGTTTGAGAACAGCTGGGCAACACGGTGAAACCCCATCTCTACTAAAATACAAAAACTTAGCCGGATGTGGCAGCATGTGCTTGTAGTCCCAGCTACTTAGAGGCAGGAGAATCTCTTGAACCCTGGAGGTGGAGGTTGCAGTGAACTGAGATCACACCACTGCACTCCAGCCTGGGTGACAGAGCAAGACTCCGTCTCCAAAACAAAAAAGGTAGTGACATTGTGGTCATCATTGTTGTATTCTATGAGTTACAGACAGAAGAATTATCTACAGGTCAAGCCACATTCAGGGTGAACAAATCATATAAGGGTGAGTGCCTGGAGGCGGGGTTCACTGCGGACCATTTGAGAAGTCAGCCTGTCACAACTCACAACTGCCTAGAAAATCCTTGCTTTCCCTAAATCTTTTTTTTTTTTTTTTTTTTTCCGAGACAGAGGCTCACTCTGCCACCCAGGCTGGAGTGCAGTGGCACAATCTCGGCTCACTGCAACCTCTGCCTCCTGGGTTCAAGTGATGTTAATGCCTCAGCTTCCTCCCAAGTAGCTGGGGTTACAGGCTTACGCCACCACACCCGGCTAACTTTTGTATTTTTAGTAGAGACAGGGCTTTACCATGTTATCCAGGTTGGTCTTGAACTCCTGGCCTCAAGTGATCTGCCCACTTCAGCCTCCCAAAGTGCTGGGATTACAGGCAGGAGCCACTGCGCCCGGCCCAAGCTTTCTCTAAACTTAAGATCTGCTCTGCTGAAGATAATTCTTCTGACAGTTGTCTTCATCACCTTGGTTGAACCAAGACAGAAAAATCTCATGACCTTAGATTTCCCTGCAGTAATAATAGCTAATGCTTCTAGAGCGCCAATTACATGCCAGGCTTTGCATGAGCTTTCTCTGAACTTCACAAGTAGTAACTCATTTAATCCTCGCAATACTCTTTAGAAGTAGAGACTCTCATCAACTTATTTTGCAGACAAAGCAACTGAGCCACAGAGAAACAAGCACTCTATCTTGCCAAAGGTAACACAGCTATTGAGTGGTGGAAGTGGGATTTGGGAGCTGGGAGTTTGGTTCCAGAATTCCTGGTGTGAAACATTATGCTATTCTTATAACGCACATATAAGCTGGAATACAATACTGTCCAGTCTGGCCTAGTGTGACATTAAAATAAAACATGTGAAGCAGAGCTAAGCAACCAAAATAAAATTCCAACGTTTAATTGGCATTAAAAGAGATTCAACCTGTAAGCTACAGTAACATATCTTGGGTCTCAGAGCCTTTCGTTTGCCAGCTTTCCTCTGTGACTGTTCCCTGAAACCCAGCCCGGATTATTTTTCATTTTCTTTTTTCCGTACTTCTCTCTTGGCAGCTTATGATATAGGCTGACTTTGTCTTTGGGCTTCATTCTTAATATCCTGTTCATGTAGCCCCTTGCCTGAACTTTATACACAAAAGGAGAATCCTAGCATTGACCCAAGCCAGCAAGAATTTTACTCCTTATCCTCCTAACACTCAAGCCTGCCTTCTCTCTTCCTATTTCTGTATCATAAGAAAAACAGAAAACCAGCAAAGACAGAATTCTCTTTGGAGAGTAGGGAAGAGGGAGAAGCTGAGCAAATTAAGAGAGCTTCTCTTTACCTGCTGGGGCTGGAGGAGAGAAAAGACAGTCGACTGGGAACACATAGGTAATTATTCTTGTCTTTGGCACATTCCCAGAGATGCATGACTAGGTGCTATGTCCTTATCATCACAGACAGAGGGCCAGGCAGAGTGGTGCTGACCCAACAGCACGGAGGGTCTTGGGCGTGGCAGGGAAGCTTACTTCCCTGATCCAGCTCAGCCTGCTGTTTCCTCTGAAGCAGTGAATGAGGGAAAGCTCACGGAGGGTGGGGGAGGGTGGGGGGTCAGGGGGAAGGGCAGATGCCTCCAGCTCCAGGTAGCTCACCAAGCCTCGCTGCCAGCCCTCAGACCCAGGATCCACACTTTGCTTCCAAGCCGGAGGTCTGTTGACAGAAAGGCTGTGAGAACTGCTCCAGGAAACATTAAGAATCCACACTTCACTTTCTCTCAAGGTAAAACAAGGGAACAGACTTTTTTTTTTGAGACGGAGTCTCACTTAGTCATCCAGGCTGGAGTGCAATGGCGCAATCTCAGCTCACTGCAACCTCTGCCCCCTCCCATCCCGGGTTCAAGTGATTCTCCTGCCTCAACCTCTCAAGTCGTTGGGATCACAGGCGCCTGCCACCGCACTCGGCTAACTTTTTGTATCTTTAGTAGAGACGGGGTTTCACCATCTTGGCCAGGCTGCTTTTGAACTTCTGACCTCATGATCCACCAGCCTCAGCCTCTCAAAGTGCTGGGATTACAAGGTTGAGCCACCTCGCCCAGCCTAAGGGAACAGACTTTTAAATCCTGCATGTGGTGGCCACCTCAGCCAAGTGCTTCTATCCATTCCTGCTGCCCGCACATTGTTCATAATTTCTGCCCAGACTCACTTCAACTGTCCATAAAGTCACCCCCGACTTCCCATCTCTCTCCCCCTCATCCAGGTCACATGCCACTGCCAGTCTAATCTTCCCAAACACGAGTCTGATCACACATTTCCCCACTCAAAACTCCTCAGTTACTCTCCTTGCCTAGACCTCAAGACTCTCGAAGCTCCTTTTCTGGACATGTTTTTCTTTCTTTCTTTCTTTCCTTCCTTCTTTCCTTCCTTCTTCCTTCCTTCCTTCCTTCCTCCTTCCTTCCTTCCTTCCTTCCTTTCTTCTTTCTTTCTTGATACAGTCTCTGTCGCCCAGGCTGGAGTGCAATGGCCTGATCTCGGCTCACTGCAACCTCTGCCTTCCAGGTTCAAGCAATTCTCCTGCCTCAGCCTTCCGAGTAGCTGGTACTGTAGGCATATGCCTCCACACCTGGCTAATTTTTGTATTTTCAGTAGAGATAGGGTTTCACCATGTTGGCCAGGCTGTTCTTGAACTCCTGACGTCAAGTGATCCGCTCACCTCAGCCTCCAAAGTGCTGGGATTACAGGGATCTGCTACCTCATCTGGCCTAGACATGTTTTTCCACGTTTCCTTTGATCCATCCAAAATCGATGATGATGATTGCCATGCACGTTATACTTTTCTGCTTCCAAGCTCATGTCATTCCTTCTGCGTCTGAACCCTTCCGATTCTCTTGGCTCACCTCTCCTCCACCTGCCAAATTCAAAGGCCATCTAAAAAGCCACCTCTTATGAGAAACATCTGCAGATAACTGCAGCTGAGTGTCAATTCTCCCCTTTCATTTCCCATATCATTAATCGATCCTCTTGGTCTGGCATTTTTCTTATACTAGCACATATTAATATACCCCCCCCCCATTTACTAGAAAATACGTTGAGAGAAAAGGTGTTTTCTTGCTCAACTCTAAATTTCCTGCAGTGCCCATCAAAGAGCCTTAATCACGTGCATGTTTAACATTTAATAAATAGTAGTTGATTTAAAATGAAGTCTGCAGGACTGATATCTGTCCCGTTCTAATTTAGTATTTCACATACTTTGCTGGAACAGGTGGGATCCAAGGCACATTCCTTTGAAGAGGGAGGGCATGAGGGATAGCATGAGACAGGGCCTGACCTGGGCGGTCATGATGAAATCAAGCTATGGGATGGGTTACATATATCCCATAGCTTGATTTCATCAAAGCCCATGAACATCTAGTCTTGGGTGTTACCCGGTGAGCAATGCCTTTATCCAGCCTGACCTCATGCTCTTCAACTTTGTCACCCACCACTGTCAGAGGGGGTGTGGCACAGGGCATGTCCAACAGGAAAGATAGCTACATCAATTCAAGTCTACAAATATCCATTCAGTGCCTACTATGAGCCAGGCACTCTGCTAAGTACTGGGGACAGAAGGGTGAACAAAACAGATGTGGCATGGACACCTCTGACAATTTCAGTAAGAGTAGCTGCCAATACTGATAGTGACTACGGCAGGCCCCGGACTAAGAGTCTTACACTTGTTCTCTCTCTTAATCCTCACAACATTTTCTGTCATCACCCTTCTGTAGATGGGAAGATGGAGGCTAAAAGAGGTTAAGTCTTTTGCCCTGGATTAGCAGGTGGTAGAGATAGGATTTCAACCTAAGGTTGTATGACTTGAGTTCATTCTTAGAAGCACCAACTTTGCCTCCTCAACATGCTATATTTTTTCCCTGTTCCCTTCATGCTTTGAGTCTTGCAGCGTGGCTTTGGGTGAGGCGGATATGAAATTGACATAAACAATTTTGTCTTTCTTTGCCTCTGGAGATTCCGCATATGTATAAAGTAATCTCCGCCCAGATTTCTCCAGCATTCCTTCGGCTGCATTACTCACAGACAAGGTAGCTTGTGGGCAGAGGCAGTAGCTGTTTGTTCATATATCTCACAGGCATCTCTCCCGCCTTCCTCTGCCCTGATACTCCCCACTGTGTGTTTTATCCTTTATTATTGTGTGAGTTTTTCAAGTCTTCTCACACCCTTTGTGGAACAAGCAATGCACAGGTAAAGAAAATATGCCTTGAACCTACTGGCAGTTCAACATGTCACATGAATGTAGAATAACCAATGCTTAATGTGTGGAGCAGACTTAGAGGATGTCTTACCCAGGTTTCCTTTTGCTCCTTAGAGATGCTTGTAGGGTGTGTTGGGGTCCCTGACCCCACTGCTTCTAGATCCTCTACACTAATGTCCTTTGTGTGTAGAACTTCCTGGAATATTTCCTCCAAAGATGGATTCTCTGGCTAATAGAAGTTCACACACCATGGAATACTATGCAGCCATAAAAAGGATGAGTTCATGTTGTTTGCAGGGACATGCATTAATCTGGAAACTATCATTCTCAGCAAACTGACACAAGAACAGTTTGTGCAGACAAACTCCCATTTTTAAAACCATCAGATCTCCTGAGACTTATTCACTATCATGAGAACAGCACAGGAAAGACCCACCCCCATGATTTAATTATCTCCCACAACACGTGGGAATTATGGGATCTACAAGATGAGATTTTGGGTGGGGACACAGAGCCAAACCATATCGGTATGAAATTTTAATTTGGGAAGATGGAAAAAGTTGTGGAGATGGATGGTCGTGATGATTGCACAACAATTTGAATGTGCTTAATGGCCACAGAACTGTAAAAATGGTTAAAATGGCAAATTTTATGCTGTGAATATTTTACCATACTTTAAAAAATTTAGGCCAGGCAAGTGACTCACACCTGTAGTCCCAGCACTTTGGGAGGCTGAGGTGGGAGGATCACTTGAGTGCAGGAGTTTGAGATCTGGGAAACATAGCAAGACCTTGTGTCTACTAAAAACTCTTGGAGTGTGGTGGCATTCACCTGCAGTCCCAGCTACTCAGGAGGCTGAGATGGGAGGATGGCTTGGGCCCAGGAGTTTGAGACTACAGTGAGCACTGGTCACACCACTGCACTCCAGCCTTGGTAATAGAGTGAGAGACCCTTGTCTCAAAATAAATAAATAAACAAATAAATTTAATTTTTCATCTTGTGAAAGAGGAACCTGATTTTCAAGGCAAAATGGCTTGTCCAAAGTTACTCAGCAAAGTGAGTAGCACAGTTGGGACTATACCCCACTTCTACTGGCCATCAGGCTACAATGTCCTTATTAAAAGATAGTCTCACCAGGCACAGTGGCTCATGCCTGTAATCTCATCACCTTGGTAGGCCAAGGCGGGTGGATCACGAGGTCAGGAGTTCAAGACCAGCCAGGCCAACATGGTGAAACCCTATCTCTACTAAAAATAAAAAACTAGCTGAGTATGGTGGCATGTGCCTGTAATCCCAGCTACTCAGGAGGCTGAGGCAGGAGAATTGCTTGAACCCAGGAGGTGGAGGTTGCAGCGATCCAAGATTGTGCCACTGCACTCCAGCCTGGACAACAGAGCAATACTCCATCTCAAAAAAAAAAAAAAAAAGGTAGTCTCTCCCCTCTTAAATGAAGGGTCCTGGAGAGATGCCAGAAGAACTCCTGAGATCGTCACCCTCTAGAGTCAGGAAGCGTTTCCACAGCAGCCCTTCTTCTTTGTCCACAGTCTTGCTGTCTTCATTCCACTTTCACCTTTTTTTCTCCCTGAACTGACACTGGTCAAGGCAGGTAACATCCTCAAGGCAAGGCCCTGGTGAAGCAAATGCAGGTGGAATGGGCTCCAGTGGAAAATGTACGTGTGGTTGGGAGTTTTTCTGTTTTTACCAACTCTCTCGGCTCTCAACTGTTGGGATTTCATTCAAAGTGGCATTTCCAGCAGGTTGTTTCATCAGCTGCAAAAACATCTGCTTTCCCAGTCTAATCAGTGGACCAGAGGGGAGTCCTCAGAGACACCCGAGACAAGCCTTTTTTAATTTGGTCTTCAAATCCTGATGGACAGAAGGCTTAACCTAAGATAGGAAAGCAAAGGCCAGGGTCAAGAGTTTGAAAAACCACTTTGACTGCAGAGATGAACCTTCCACAAGTAGTTCAGGTAATGCCATAAAGGAAACTATTTTTTTCAATATTTATTAAGCATCAACCATGGGGTAGACACTGTGCTAAGAGCTGGAGTTATGCTGAGGAAATAAGAGAATCAAGTCCTCTGCCCTCCTGGAGCTTACAGTCTAGTAAGTTAGGAAGCCAATAATAAGTAAGGAAACAACTAAATAGACAAGAACATTATAGACTGAAGTGCTAGGGAGATGATGGCAGGTAAGGGTGGCTGGAAGTGTGGGGTGAGGCTGCTGCCTTGGATAAGGTGGTGAGAGAAGGCCACACAGAGAAGGCGAATCTAAGCCAAAAACCTGAAAGATTATAAGAAGCCAAATACAAGAAGAACTGGGAAAGCAACATATGCAAAGGCTGCAGGACAGAGAGGGGACCAGGAGAGCCATCAGGCTGGAGCAAAGGGAGCAAGGGAGAAAGAAGTCAGAGCCAGGACATCTGGGGCCTGGTGGGCTACACTAAGGACTTTGGCTTTTATTCTGAGGGCAGCAGGAGGCCACTAAAGGTTTAAACATTAATGGAAATGATTTTGAATGGACCTCGCCTCCTTGACTTAGACCTCCCTACTCATTTCTCTGACCATTCAACTCTCCAAATTACTGGGCCCTAGTTTTAAATAAGCCCTTCTCTTCACTCCTGATAAAAGGGCAGAAATTGGGCTGTCAATGGCCAGGCATGGTGGCTCACACCTGTAATCCCAGTACTTTGGGAGGCCAAGATGGGAGGATCACTTGAGTCCAGGAGTTTGAGACCAACCTGGGCAACATAGAGAGACCTCATCTCTATTGATTAAGAAGAAAGAAGGAATGTGGGGATTCAGTCAGGCTGGTGGGAGAAATTCTAGTTATAGAGAATATACACAAACTCTTTTGGAAGGCCTGAGGGTTTTTATTATAGTACTTGGCTGAAGGCAGCCTTGTCCCGTTAGTTAAATAAATTAGAGTGGAAACATAGGAATGTGGAGAGTTTATCTAACTAACTTGTTTACTCATGTGGTCCTAAGACTAACCTTTGTTCTACCGTGGGTGCTTAATTGCTTTCAACTTGGGAGGTCCACAATGTCGGTTACCCCTTTAGTGGTGCTGACTCAAGCCATTGTCAATTAATCTTTACTGAATAAATGCAAGTCTCGCTGGCTGGTCATAGCCACGGCTGCAACTAAGTGGCCTGGATGCTCAGCTGGACTGATAAGCAAAATATCTGAGTCAGTGTATGTTATTCATCCATCACTGAGTCAGGGAAACTATTTTTCTCAATATTTATTAAGCATCAACCATGGGGCAGACAGACCCCTGCAAAGGAAGAAGAAGAAGGAAGACGAAGAAGAAGAGGAAGAAGAAGAAGGAGGAGGAGAAGGAGGAGGAGAAGAGGAGGAAAAAGAAATAATAATTTAAAAACAGAAAGAAATTGGGTTGTCAGAAATTCCAGAGGCCGGCAATATTCCCAAATGGACTGGGCCCCCAATTAAACCAACTTTCATAAGTTTCCATCCCCTTGTCTGCTTTTAGGTGTTGGAACTCAGCATGAAGAGCCTCCTCCTGTCTGCGTCTGACAAAGCAAAAGAGAAACTTGAGAGCCCATCACTGAGCTCACCACATCTGGAATGAAGATCAGGGCCTCAGGTATTTAAATGAAAAGTCCAGATTTTCTTCCCAGCCTCCTCCCACCACACAACTCAAGTGAAGCAACAGCCATGCAACGGGTGGATGACACAGTCATCATTTTCTTCATTTACCAAAGCCACAATTAACTTTAATTAAAACTCACCCATCTGCTCCCCATTACCCCACCCCCACCTACAGAGGAAAACCCAGAAAAATAGAAACTGTTTTATGGGAGCACATGGACCCAGAGCCCATTTATAGAGTAATCATCTGTGTTCTGTTCCCTCATTACACTGGACTGAGCTGCTGGGCAAGAAAAACAGGTTAACATCTGGAAGAGATGCTGGGAAGGCTGGGATTCTGGCTTGTTTTCCTTCCCAGTAAAGGATTATCTTTCCTTCATCCTTAAAGGATTCCTGGTTCCTGCTCTACTTCTTCCTTTTTTTTCATTTGTTCCACAAGTATTTTTTGAGCTGTTAATATATGTCAAGGCCAAGAGTCCTTGTACAAACCTTGTCTGGTGTGGTAGAATGAAAGAGCATGAATTGTGAAGTTGGAAGGCCTCAGTTTGGGGTCCAAGAAATTTTGCTCTTCTGGAACCAGTTATTTTACTTCTCAAAATGTTGGTATCTGCTTTGGCAACCTACAGGCTGCTTTGAGGATCAAATATGAAAATGAATATGAATGCTTTGTAAATTGTAAAATACTTCAAAATGATGGTTGTTTTTTGAGGCTATTGCCTTGGTTTGTACATGGATCTGCCTGTGGTCACTCACAACCTATGTATTGCCGAGGGATGCTATTGGAGATCAAGCTTTATATTCATGTGCCCCATCCAACATCCCTTGAGCAGCCCTAACAATGTGTTCCTATAGCCATGTGATTTTATACAATTTGGAAAATAAAAATATTTTAACAGCAATTGTTTAAAATCACTATGTCTTTCCTTTCTGACCTTCTCACCATTGATCTTTTATTGAGTAGTGATGAGTTGGTAGGAGGCGTTTTTGGCGTCTGGCTAAGGAGAAGTTGAATTGGGGATACATGAAGTTTGGATTGAGTGGCATATATTTATGTGGTTTGCAGTTGCTTTTATATTTAGTTAGGTTATCACCAGCTCTCTTGATGTAGGAATGGCTTCCAGAAATACTCTTAATGCCATCGAGTCAACTCATCTAGTGTCATAACACCAAATTGCAGAGCCAAGGGCCAAACTGTGCTATGAATATGTCCCACAGTGCCCACCACCAGAAATACATATAAGTAATGGAGGGAAAATACAGTTTGAAATGTCTGGAGCCAAAAGCTCGTCTTCAGAAAATGTTTCCAATTATCATACGTATGCAGTTGTAAATGGAAGATTCAGTTCTCATTGAATACCTGGTTAAGACAAAAGTTTGCTACTATCAGAAATATACTTGATAGTAGAATGTACACAATTACTAATATATAATACACATATATATTTTGATGAGACTTTCACAAAATAGGATTGGTCACAATTCCTGGATTCATAGGGCATAAACTGTAGCAGTACCACCAACAGCAAGCCTATCTGTGTAGGAAGTCCCACATTTTATGCATCCGATCAGATCACATCACCTCTTAGCACATCTGATGCTCTTTGGGATGACAAGGTCTGTTCATTGATGAAAGGGCACACAACATTGACACAGAAATGGCAAAATGGCCTTAGGAGTTTTCTTATATCAAAACTCCTATAAGTATTCATTAATAAATCAATGTAAGTAATAGTAAAGTAACTTGATTACATAATTATAATTAGATTATAGTTATAGTTCAATATAAGAAGCAACTTAAAATTGCTCTTCTGAGGCTGGGCGTGGCCTCACACCTCTAATTCCAGCATTTTGGGAGGCTGAAGTGGGCGGATCACTCGAGATCAGAAGTTCAAGACAAGCCTGGCCAACATGGTGAAACCCCATCTCTACTAAAAATACAAAAATCAGACAGTCGTGATGGTGGTTGCTTGTAATCTCAGCTACTTGGGAGGCTGAGGTAGGAGTATCACCTGAACCTGGGAGGTGGAGGTTGCAGTGAGCTGAGATTATGCCATTACATTCCAGTCTGGGCAGCAAGAGCAAAACTTCATCTTAAAAAAAAATGTATATCTTAATTTCAGATTAGTTTTATATATTTTTAAGAATTATTAATCATATAGAAATTACCAAAAATGTATAGAGGTGTGTTGGACAGATGATGAATAAAATATTAGTTTTTTAAAATGTGGTAATGTTTGTAATATCTGCCAGCATTTCTACATTTGAAAATTACTATTATTTCAGCCAGGTGTGGTGGCTCATGCCTGTAATCCTAGCACTTTGGGAGGCTGGGGCAGGTGAATCGCCTGAGATCAGCAGTTTGAGACTAGCCTGATCAACATAGTGAAACCTCATCTCCACTGAAAATACAAAAAATCAGCCAGGCATGGTGGCGAGCACCTGTAATCCCAGCTACTTGGGAGGCTGAGGCAGGAGAATCAGTTGAACCTGGGAGGCAGAGGTTGCAATGAGCTGAGATCGTGCCCTTGCACTCCAGCCTGGGCAACAAGAGCGAGACTCCATCTCAAAAAAAAAAAATTACTGTTATTTCTTAGCTTATTCCAAATGAATATTTTGAATAAATAATAAATAGTGCATTAATATTAATATTTAATCATGGTAAATATTTATTATTTATACATACTTAATTTTATATCTTTTTTTTTTTCTTAAAGAGAATCCTCAAATTGTTTAAGCCTCAGGCCCCTCAAAGGCTGGATCCACTCCTGCCTGTGGTTGGTGCCAAATGTGGTTGCTCTGCCCTACTTTGCTGTAGACATGAGTCCAGGATTCATGCCCTACTCACTGTTCCACCCTCCGCTATGAGCTCTAAAACCCAAGAATGCACATCACAGGTCCCAGCACCTGCCACCCAATAGACTGGGCATCCCAGAATCTGCCTAGGCAAATGTATTAGTCCAACCTCACACTGCTAATAAAGACACACCTGAGACTGGCTGATTTATAAAGAAAAAGAGGTTTAATGGACTCACAGTTCCACATGGCTGGGGAGGCCTCAAAATCATAGCAGAAGGCAAAGGAGGAGCAAAGGCAGGTGTTATATGGTGCCAGCCAAGAGAGCATGTGCAGGGGAACTGCTCTTTATCAAACCATCAGATCTCATGAGAGTTATTCACTATCATGAGAACAGCATGGGAAAACCCGCCCCCACAAATCAATTACCTCCCACCAGGTCCCTTCCAGGCACGTGGGGATTATAGGAAGCTACAATTCACGATGAGTTTTGGGTGGGGACACAGCCAAACCATATCAGCAAAGATTCTCATTAATGAGTTTTGAGCATTAGGGCTAGTATAGGAAGCCAAAAGAGGGTAAGGCAGCACGAAAACCACAGAGATGACCAAGCACATGTCTATCAGATAAAAACTACACAGTGCCAACTCACAGTGAAGATATTAAAAGACTGTTTATACATCTCTACCCAGAGTATTAGTTAAGCAGCAATAACCAACCATAGGGAAGTATCTCTGTGGTGGAGAATGTCAGTTGTCCACCAAAATCTATTTCCTTTTCTTCCAGAAATGTAGAGTTTAAGCTAGGCATATGGACACTGATCTAGAGATTACACTTCCCAGCCTCCTTAGTGGCTGGCTGTGGATATATAACTAAGTTCACCAACTGAAGTGTGAGCCAGAAATGTGTGTGACTTGTGCCTGGCTTGTTTTTAAAAAGAAATTGCTTCCCTTGTCTTTTTCCCTTTTACCTCCCTGCCAGTTGGAAAGTGATGACTTCCCAGTCATCTTCAAACACACGGATGAGGCTGGGCACGGTGGCTCACACCTGCAATCCTAGCACTTTGAGAGGCCAAGGTGGGTGGATCACCTGAGGTTAGGAGTTCAAGACCAGCCTGACCGACATGGTGAAAACTCATCTCTACTAAAAATACAAAAATTAGCCAGGCATGGTGGTACATGCCTGTAATCCCAGCTACTTGGGAGGCTGAGGCCATGAGACTCACTTGAACCCGGGAGGCAAAGGTTGCAGTGAGCCAAGATCATGCCACTGCACTCTAGCCTGGGTGACAGAGTGAGACTCTGTCTCAAAACAAACAAACAAACAAAAGAAAACAAACAAACAAAAACACTCACAGATGAGAACAATATACACAGCCAGAAATTCCCAAACTTCTCAGTTCACAGCACCCTTAGTTTCTCAGTAATTTTATTACAGAGCTCCCAGGCCAAAAGAAATACTCAAGAGTTCTGTTTACTGAGTAGTTTTATCCAAACAATCTAATAATTTCGTATATTCTAACAACTTAATGTCAAAACTGTGAGGGGTCTGAGATTTCATCCTATTTGTAAACTAGCAAGTTAGCCTGCCACAGTTTTATGGATGCTGGCAGAAGACACAAGACTCCTGGGTCAGAGACTAAGGAATTTATTACTCTTGGCAGTAGCATTGGCCAGAGTGTCCTCATTAGCTCTGGTTTTCTGAGCCTTGATTCCTACAGTGCTACATGAAGAGGGCCATATGGCACCTGCACACACCGTGGGTTGTATTATAGGAGAAGTAACCTGAATCTCAGGATACCAAGCTTTGGTAACATGAATCTTTTATAATCAGCAGTAAAGCCAGGTGCGGTGGCTCATGCCTGTAATCCTAGCACTTTGGGAGGCCAAGGTGAACGGATTACCTGAGGTTGGGAGTTCAAGACCAGCCTGGCCAACATGGTGAAACACTGTCTTTACTAAAAATACAAAACATTAGCCAGGTGCAGTGGCACATGCCTATAATCCCAGCTACTCTGGAGGCTGAGGCAGGAGAATCTCTTGAACCCGGTAGGTGGAAGTTACGGTGAGCCAAGATCAGATCACTACACTCCAGCCTGGGCTACAGATTGAGATTTCATCTTAAAAAAAAAATCAGTAAGTCTGTCTGATCTTTGCCCTGGAGGGAGACATTATCTTTATTACTAGAGAGTAAACAGACCTGCTCTTTACTCTAGAGGAAGTTACTATCTCTGCCTCTTGAGTCTATTAGCTACACAAACATCTTGAAAAGTTAATCTGGATCAAAGGCAGTTAGAGCCTTTAGTTATAGCATGTGCAAACCCATGAGAAATCTGTGGAGAATTGTCTCCCAACATTTAGTAGCGATTTGCAAAAATAATTTGCATAAATTGAAATAAAAACATTTTATTTCACTTTTAAACAACTGCAATTACTTGGTAATGGGAAGTGCACCCACTGGGCACTGTACAAGTCCTCAGTCCTTGGAATCACATTAGGCACTGCCACCCTTATTTACTGTTTCACACTGATTTTCTCGTAATATTTATTTTTTATCATCGCAGCCACCAAAGACCTAGCTTACAAAAATACGATGTCATCAAAAGGAAAGTAGTGTTATCTAAAGTTGATACTGTGAACTACCTAGTAGCTAGTAGTTTTTGTGGCATGTCAGATGTTGAGGATTACTATGCTTTTGTTAAAAATTTGAAACATCCCATGGTGCCCCTAGCAGTTCACTGAAGCTCCCTGGGACAACTTGGTACCCAGTTTAGGAACTGCAGCCCTGAGCAATGGTGGAAGAAGTAATTAATTCTTAATGGCCTCGTGAGTAGAGCTGTCTTGATAGCCTAGACTAATCAGATTGTCCTATCAAAGAGAAATACATTTTTATCCTTTTTAAGTCTCTGAATTTTTTAGTCTCTTTTTTGCAGTAGCATAGCCTTTATCCTAACCAATGCAATCTCCTACATAATTTTGAATGTGCCATACAATGTAGTTTTTGGTGATATATGTTCTCACTTTGTGGGAAAAAATGTTTCCTATGTATTTCTTTTGTCTCTTCTACCTCAGTTATCATCGACATTTATTGAGTCCCTTCTATGCTCTGCCTCTGGGTTAAACATCCTTCCAAGATCTAAATCCATTTCTACGTCACAGAGAACTAAAAATAAAATCTTGGCCAGGCACGGTGGCTCACGCCTATAATCTCAGCACTTTGGGAGGCAGAGGCGGGCGGATCGCCCTGAGGTCGGGAGTTGGAGATCAGCCTGACGAACATGGAGAAACCCTGTCTCTACTGAAAATACAAAATCAGCCAGGCGTGGTGGCGCTTACCTGTAATCTCAGCTACGTGGGAGGCTGAGGCAGGAGAATTGCTTAAACCTGGGAAGCAGAGGTTGTGGTGAGCCAAGATTATTCCATTGCACTCTAACCTGGGCAACAAGAGCAAAACTCCGTCTCAAAAAAAATAAAAAATTAAATTAAAATTAAAAATTAAATCCTAAGCCCTCACCAACTGACCTGCCTACCTCAGCTTCCCAAAGTGCTGGGATTACAGGCATGAGCCACTGCGCCCGATCTTCCTTTTATATTTCTTTACTTGTTTTCTAATGGAGACTGAGCATTGCCATATTGCCCAGGCTGGTCTCGAACTCCTGAGCTCAAGCAATCCTCTCACCTCCGTCTCCCAAGTAATGGGATTACAGGCATGCCCCGCTACATCTGGCTTAACTTTGATTTCACTATTTATTGCTTGCTTTCTATCCAAAATTATTCTGGATGGATTTTAGGCTGAACTATGAGCCCTAGAGACTGGGCTAGGGACAGAAAATATGATGACTTTTGTCTATGTGGAATGGGAGAGCTGGAATTTGAACTCCAAATAAATCTTAAAACATTAAGGAGCTACTCTGTCCAGAAATCATGGCCTATAAAAACTCTTCCCACTTTCCTGGGGAAGTAGATCCCACAGCATGCCCACTGTCTGAGACCTTGGGCATTGAGAAAATATTACTTGTTGGTTGGGCATGGTGGCTCATGCCTGTTCTTCCAGCACTTTGGGAGGCCGAGGCAGGCAGATCACCTGAGGTCAGGAGTTCGAGATCAGCCTGGGCAACTACTAAAAATTATAAAAATTAGCTAGGTATGGTGGTGAGTGTCTGTAGTCCCAGCTACTCGGGCAGCTGAGGCATGAGAATCACTTGAACCTGGGAGGCAGGGGTTGCAGTGAGCTGAGATTGCACCACTGCACTCCAGCCTGGGTGACAGAGCCAGACTTTGTCTCAAAAAAAGAAAATATCACTTGTGAGAAAACAAAGCCTAAGACCTGGTCTTTATACTCTTTGTGCTGCAGAAACTCTAAGCATGTAAGATAACAACTTAATACAAAACTGGTCAGGACTGTTGAAATCCTCAGTGGTCTGGCAGAACTAAACATGAAACTGCTCAGTAGAGACACTTTCACCATCATGGCCTCGTGAGAAATTCACAGCAAAAACAAGTTTCACTGAAGATGAGTTTACAAACTAAAATTCAGATCACACTATTCAATTGATATCCCCCTTAGGAAGAGTTAGCAGTCCCGGTGAACAGGGAACTTACAATTACAGAATTGGAAACAGTAAAACAGTCTGAAGGATGATGAGAATTTGATTATTGCTTTCACATAACACATTACATAGCCTCATCATGGGACTAATGCACTATTACCAAGGATTCTGTTATTTGTGGAGACACACTGAGTTTGTCCAAGCGGGGAAAGAAAAGTCACAGCCCTATCTTTCAAAATAGGAGTACAGCAGTCATAAACCTGACTGAGTCAGGACAACTTGACTCCCATAATTTGGAGACGTTGGGGTTCAGAAACAAATAGCCCAAACTATGGTGCTTTGACATGCTGAACTAAAGAAGGCTCAAGCTCTCTCTAACCTTCTTTCTCCACCCTCCTCTCAATCTTCTATCTCTCCCAAAGCACAGGATGAAGTTGTTCTCTGAAGTTCCCTTATCTTCCCAAAGCTCAAACCTGCCAAAGAAGAAAACAATGATCTCTGGTCCTTTCCCTGAATTTTCATTAACTGAAAACTTTTATCACAGAAAGAAAGACTAAAGTCTCTCCACACACCTGGATAGACTTTTGTTACAAACCATTGTCTGCTCTGCAGGCCCAAACAGACTTGGCCAGGCCATTTTATGTTCTTCAAGCCCATTGAATTCCCCTAAAAATTATTTGCTACCCCCCAAAAGAAGAAAGGTATATGAGCATCTGTATCCCATTGGGTTGAGGGATAATCACTCTGTGATTTTCACTCCGTGCACGTTAATATAAATTTGTATATCTTTTCTCTTATTAATCTGCCTGTTGTAAAGTTAATTAGTTGATGTTCAATGAACCCTGAAATGGTGAAGGGGATCTAGGATTCTGCTACACCCAGGGATTCCCCTGGAGTTGGAAGCATGAGGCTCAGCCATTTGCAATATCACATCTTGTTCCAAACAAATGCAAAGATTATGATTAAAAAGAAGTAATGATAAGGCAGGAATAGAGGATTCTTTTCTCTACGTTTCTACATTCTATCAAAAGGAGGATGGAAAGGATATTTTCAAATTCATTCTTTATTTGGTAAAATGAAACCAATTATAGATCATTTTTCTGTGAACCGGAAAGAGAATCAGAATACCTAAACTAATGGCTCATTTTTATGTGTAAAATACATAGTAGATAAGAAGCATTTGGTTCATTTTCATCATGCTGTCTGTATGTTGTCTCAAGATAAACTTTTAAAACATACAATTGTTAATAAACTTGAGGAGAAAATGCTTTGAGAGCAACTGAGAACAAAATTCAGATATGAACATTTTTTCTCCTACAATAAGTGTTTGTGCTTAAAGCATAAGCTCGCTAATAAATTACTCAGCTGTTTCCTACACAGACATCAAAGGATTAGGATATTTTATCAATGTTACCTAAGACAAATATATTTCCTTTTCAGGATCAAATGTTTATGACCCAACTTCAAAAGAATGTCAACGTTTCCTCATTAGCTGGAGTTAACAAGTAAGTTTCCCTATTCCTACTTGTTCAACAACAGAAACTTGAAAACCATTAGGCTTGACAGGCAAAGCAGATGGCTTTGGAATTGGTCCAGGATAATGGTGCAGCCCCAGGATCAGGACTAACTTGCTTTTCAGGCTCTGCACCACCCGGTCTGTGCAATCCTTCCCCAAGTCTTGTGGGGCATTCACATGGCTTCCCTGCCTTCATGGCCCCATCCGATGGGACATTTGGAGGTTTACTGAATCTGGTTGCTCTGTAAAACATATAGATTTATTATAAGTAAATATGTATATATGTATGTGTTTTAAAATATTATTAAAAATAAATTTTCCATTGGAAAATATTTTACTAATATACTGAGAGCACTGTGAAATTAGTTCCTGTTTTGTTAGAATTATTAATTTTTTATTTTTTAAATTAAATTTAATTAATTAATTTTAAGACAGAGTCTCACTGTGTCACCCAGGCTGGAGTGCAGTGATATGATCTTGGCTGCTCCTCCACCTCCCGGGTTCAAGCAATTCTCCTGCCTTAGCGTCCTGAGTATCTGGGATTACAGGCATGTGCCACCATGCCCAGCTAATTTTTGCATATTTAGTAGAGACAGGGTTTCACAATGTTGGCCAGGCTGGTTCTTGAACTCCTGATTTCAAGTGATCCACCTCCCTCGGCCTCCCAAAGTGCTGGGATTACAGGCATGAGCCACCGAGCCAGCCTGTTTTTTATTTTTTGAGACAGGGTCTCACTCTGTCACCCAGGCTAGAATGCAGTGATGCAATCTTGCCTCACTTCAACCTCTGCCTCCCAGACTCAAGTAATCCTCTCACCTCAGCTTCCCAAGTAGCTGGGACTATAGGCACCTGCCATGATGCTCAGCCAATTTTTTGTATTCTTAGTAGAGATGGGATTTTGCCACATTGCCCAGGCTGGTCTCGAACTCCTGGGCTCAAGTAATCCACTCACCTCAGTCTCCCAAAGTACTAGGATTATAGGTGTGAGCCTCTGTGCTCAGCCTAATTTTAAATTTAGATTGTTGCTAAATGTTCCTCACAGGGGACAAGATTTTTTAAAACTGATGTTGTATCTACACAATAAATAATACAGACACAAAGAAAGGTCAAGAACATCAATATATGGATATAAAACCTCTCTGAGTTACATTATAAAAATTTTTAAAAGAACGGTTTTGGGTTTTTTTTTGAGACAGAATCTTGCTCTGTCCCTCAGTCTGGAGTGCAGAGGCATAATTATAGCTCACTGCAGCCTCAAACTCCAGGACTCAAGTGATCCTCCCTCCTCAGTCTCTCAAGTAGCTAGGACTTCAGGAGTGCAACACATACCCAGCTAATTTTTAAATTTTTTTGTAGAGATGGGGGTCTTGTAGCCGGGAGCAGTGGCTCACACCTGTAATCCCAGCAGTTTGGGAGGCTGCGGTGGGTGGATCATGAGGTCAGGAGTTCGAGACCAGCCTGGCCAATATGATGAAACCCCATCTCTACTAAAAAATACAAAAATTAGCCGAGTGTAGTGGTGTGTGCCTGTAGTCCCAGCTACTCGAGAGGCTGAAGCAGGAGAATCGCTTGAACCTGGGAGGTGGAGGTTGCAGTGAGCTGAGATCGTGCCACTGCACTCCAGCCTGGACAACAGAGCAAGACTCTGTCTCAAAAAAAAAAAAAAAAAAAAAAAGAGATGGGGTCTTTCTATGTTGCTCAGGCTGGTCTTAAACACCTGGTCTCAAGTGATCCTCCCCACTTGGCCTCCCAAAGTGCTGAGATTACAGGCAGGAGCCACTGCACCAATAGCCTTTTTTTTTTTTTTGGTGAGACAGAGTCTCACTCCGTCACCAGGCTGAAGTGCCGTGGCACAATCTCGGCTCGCTACAACCTCCGCCTCCCAGGTTCAAGTGATTCTCCTACCTCAGCCTCCCAAAGTGCTGGGATTACAGGTGTGAGCCACCACACCTGGCCCTTTTTACTTTTTAGAAAGTCAGTTTCCACTGGGCATGCTGCCCAATACAATCTGTTGTTATAAATCCAACATTTTGTTTGTTTTAGGAATTTTCTATAGCACCCAGAAGAAGATAATCATAAATGGTGGCTTGAGGTATCTTTATTTAAAATTGCAGTCCTCTGAGATAACTAGTTCTCCAGGTGAAGAAGATGCTATGGTACCAATTGGTAACATAAAAAAGGGGTTTTCACAGTGGAGTCTTCAGCACCTTGTTGAAGTTGAGGAAGAGAGTATTTTAGGCAATGAAGGCCACTCATAAAGCTAGCAAAGGCCAGGAGCCGTGGCTCACACCTGTAGTCCCAACACTTTGGGAGGCCGAGGCAGGCGATCACTTGAGGTCAGAAATTCGAGATCAGCCTGGACAGCATTGCAAAACCCCATCTCTAATAAATATACAAAAAAAAAAAAAAATTACCCTGGCATGGTGGCAAGTGCCTGTAATTTCAGCTACATGGGAGGCTGAGGCAGGAGGTTTGCTTGAGCCCGAGGGTGAGGAGAGCGGGGAGGGAGGTTGCAGTGAGCAGACACCATGCCACTGCACTCCCGCCTGGACAACACAGCAGAACTCTGTCTCAAAAATGAAAAAAAAAAAAGAGGAAGAAGAAGTTGGTGGCTAATTGGAATGCAGTTTGTAATGGAATTTTACCTTATGCCAGCTAAAAAGAAATCTTATCCTGCTCTCCAAATGCATTCAAGTCTGGTATGAACCCAGGCAGCCAAGTTTTGTACATTGCATCTACACATGCCTATACATCGTGTTATTTACAAGATGAGTCCAAACTCCTTCCATCATTAAGATCTCCATATGAGTTTTTTGGATGGCCCATCTGAAGTCTAGTCTGTGAGGGCCTGAGGAACCCCATGGACAGAACTCTCCTAAAGGAAGAGGAAACCAGACAGAATGAGCTTGTGCAGCGGGGAGACAGGATCTCAAGGAGAGTCTGATGGCTGCCACTTGTCCCAGCCCAGGATCACTGTCTATTCATATGCAAGTCCTATGGGGGCAATAACCAAAAGAGCTCTTTCAGTTGAGAACACTCACCCAGTTAGACAACAAACACAAAAGAAACCTCTGCGGGGCATTGGAGAATATAAACAACACTGCTCGTCTTCCTTTCCTGAGGCTGCAGTAACAAATTACCACAAACTAAATTTCACACAACAGAAATGTATGGTCTCAGCATTCTGGAGGTCAGAAGTCTGAAGTTAAGGGAGCAGCACCGCACTCTCTCCAGGGCCCTAGGGGACAGAAGACTCCTCCAGCTTCTGTGGACTGTCCCAGCATCATTCCAAATCTCTGTTTTCACACTGCCTTCTCCTCTGTATGTCTGTGTCTTCTTCTCTGTGTGTGTGTCTTGTAAGGATGCATGTGATTGCACTGAGGGCCCACCTGGATAATGCTGAATAAGCACCGCCTGTCAACATCCTTAATTTCATCGCAGCAGCAAAGACCTTTTCTCCTCAACAAGGTCACATTCACAGATTTGGGGTTTTGATGTGGATATCTTTTGGGGGGTCATTTTTTGGCCTACTGTACTACTCCTGTATCCTAACAACAGAATGAAACCTATAAAAAGGGGGACAGTGCTGTCTCCCTACTTTGCCTGCACTTTAGAAGCACAGGGTGGCCGTGCTGGATGCTGGCAACAGAGTCCAGAACATAACATTGAAATTAGGCCAGGTGCAGTGGCTCATACCTGTAATCCTAGCACTTTGAGAGGCTGAGGCAGGCGGACCACGAGATCAGGAGATCGAGACCATCCTAGCCAACATGGTGAAACCCTGTCTCTACTAAAAAATACAAAGAAATAGCTAGGCCTGGTGGCGTGTGCCTGTTGTCCCAGCTATTTGGGAGGCTGAGGCAGGGGAATCACTTGAACCTGGGAGGTGGAGGTTGCAGTGAGTCGAGATTGCGCCACTGCACTCCAGCCTGGTGACAGAGAAAGACTCCGTCTCAAAAAAAAAAAAAAAATTGAAATTGAACTGAATCATAAGGATGCAAGAGAAACTTTTGTGAGCATTCAGATATATCTAAGATGAGAAGCACAGAGTGCTAGAATCCTGCATTAGCCAAAGGGTACAAGGAATACCTTTCGACCATACTATTCCAACAGCCTCAGACATGAAAAAACTAATACATAAAGCCTGTGGCTGGCTCGAAGGAGGCAAGGAAGAGACTCTCTGTATCCTCTGGCTGTGACTGTTCAACCCAACCCAAGGGATGCAGCTCCCAGTGCAGTGTGCTCTGACGCACAAGGAATAGCTAGCTTAGTGCCTGTCAAGGCTTCTTTCCCAAACCCCAGGTGGCCGGATCCCGCAGGCTGGTTCTGGATCTGCATGGTACGTTCCAGCCCCAGCCTGGCCCCAGTTTTAAAGGCCACCCCTGGGTATCTATGGGCTCTGGGAGATGTAGGAGGGAAATGAGAAGAGGCTCGGGATATACACCAGGCCAGAGCCAGAATGCAGGCTGTTCAGGCGGCCTGTGCAGTAAATACACACTACGATGTCGCCCAGCAGTGCCCACCCCCCGTACCAAGGCCCTGCAGGCAGCACCAGCATATAAAACAGCCGGACAGCTACAGGCTGGAGAAGAGACCCAGGCTGGCCTGGGCGGGTTGGAGACATTGTTAAACACTCAGTTGAGTATCTGTGGGCAAGTCTTAAGATCTCTAAATAGAATCTGAGCTTTGTTTTTTGGTCTGGGTGGTGGTTTTTTTGTTGTTTTTTTGTTTTGTTTTGTTTTGTTTTTCAGACAGAGTCTTGCTCTGTCGCCCAGGCTGGAGTGCAGTGGCACAATCTCGGCTCACTGCAACCTCCATCTCCTGGGTTCAAGTGATTCTCCTGCCTCAGCTTCCAGAGTAGCTGAGACTAAAAGCGCGCACCACCATGCCCAGCTAATTTTTTGTCATTTTAGTAGAGACAGGGTCACCGTGTTAGCCAGGATGGTCTCGATCTTCTAACCTCATGATCCTCCCTCCTTGGCCTCCCGAAGTGCTGGGTAAAATGAGCCACGGTGCCTGGCCTATTTTTTTTTTTTTTTTTTTTTTAAGGAAGTACAAATAAGAATTATGTGATTCCCTTTTCCCCTCTTGGCCTGCCTTGCTAATCTGCTGCTAGATCGAAGCCTTTTCCTCCTCCCCTACACACTTTGTTCATCTAGCAACCAGAGGGTTCCTGCCACCTGAGTCATTCTGTCCTGTGCTGCTCTGTCACCCTGTGAGTGTGAAGTCCTGTTCCAGCCCTCCAGGAGAAGGAGGCAGAGAAAAGCCAGGCATCTCTGTAGCTGTGCATTTGGCTTTGAAGTAGGAGGGACTCTTAGGATGGAAAGTCTAGGTTAGGAGGGCAGGGGCTTGACTTTCGGCAATAAGGTAGGAAGGTAGGTGGTTTTGCTGCAGAGGACTGGATTTTACTTGCTGTGAGCCTGTTTAGCTCTTTAAGAGCTGAACCTAAGTGCTTTTTTTCTAACTTAGTTATTTGTTTTGGCCTCCAGTTTCCGGCACTTGCAGTTTTGGTCAGACTAGTTTGTTGAAAAAGCGCTTTGAACAAATACCAGAGGACAGGAAGAAAGCAAAATACTGGCACTTTTGAGAAGTATTGTTTTTACATGATTTAAATTTTAGTGCCTACTCGGGGTTAAAGAAAGTTGTCTTCAGAATGAAGAGTCCCTGTTAGGTGAGAGAGGATTTGCAACTGGACTTGGAGATTCTGTGGCATTGGAGACATCTGTTTCTATGTCTGGGCTTTAAAACACCAAGAAAAATATACAGGAGAGCCTTCCTTTTGTTACATACTAAGTGTGTTCCTGAAAAGGTATACGAAAACATTTAAAAACTGATCCTGGCCGAGCCGGGTGGCTCACGTCTATAATCCCAGCACTTTGGGAGGCCAAGGTGAGTGGATCCAGAGGTCAGGAGTCGAGACCAGCCTGACCAACATGGTGAAACCCTATGTGTACTAAAAATTCAAAAATTAGCCAGGTGTGGTGGCATGTGCCTGTAATCCCAGTTACTCAGGAGGCTGAGGAAGGAGAATCAATTGAACCCAGGAGGCAGAGGTTGTGGTGAGCCAAGATAGCGCCGTTCCACTCCAGCCTGGGCGACAGAGCAAGACTCCGTCTCAAAAAACAAGCAAACAAACAAAACTGATCCCTATTCAGAATGCAACAGGTGAGCTCACTGAAGTGCTCTTACTAGTAAGTCTTATAAACTGAGGCACTTGAAGGGCTGGGACTAGGGTGAAGTAAGCAAGGGGAGGCCTAGACTCTCGGTAATTAGGATAAACAGTATTTTAATGCAGTATTTTAGCAAATCAAAATTAATGCAAAAAAATTTGATCATGAACAAATAACCAAAATGTTAAGACAGAATTCACCCTTACCCCATTCTTTTTGGAGGCTTCAAATATTTGCAATTGCTGTTTTTTGTTTTGAGACAGGGTCTCAATCTGTCACCCAGGCTGTAGTGCAGTGGCACGATCATGGCTCACTGCAGCCTTGACCTGCTGGGCTTAAGCAATTCTCCCATCTCAGCTTCCCAAGTAGCTGGGACTACAAGCATGTACCACCACACCTGGCTAATTTTATTTTTTTGTACAGACAAGGTCTCGCTATGTTGCCCAGTTTGGTCTTGAACTCCCGAGCTCAAGTTATCCTCCTGCCTCACCCTCCCATAGTGCTAGTGTCAGAGGCATTTGAACCAGAACGACTCCATTTTGAATAGAGATTGGATAAAATAAGGCTGAGACCTACTGGGCTGCATTCCCAGGTTAGGCACTCAAGTCACAGGATGAGATAGGAGGTCGGCACAAGATACAGGTCACAAAGACCTTGCTGATAAAGCAGTTTGCAGTAAAGAAGCAGCCAAAACCCACCAAATCCAAGATGGCATGAAAGGGACCTCTGGTCATCCTCACTGCTCATTATATTGCTAATTAGAACGCATTAGTATGCTAAAAGACACTCCCACCAGCGCCCTGACAGTTTACAAATGCCATGGCAACGTCAGGAAGTACCCTATATGGTCTCAAAAGGGGAGGAACCCTCAGGTCCAGGAATTGATTGCCCACCTCCTTACCAGAAAACTCATGAATAATCCACCCCTCGTTTAGCATATAATCAAGAAGTAACAGTAAGTATAAGCAGCTGAGCAGCCCATGGCGCTGCTCTGCTTATGGAGTAGCCATTCTTTATTTCTTTACTTTCTTTGTTTGTTTGTTTTGAGATGGGGTCTCTGTCACCCAGGCTGGAGTGCAGTGGCACAGTCTCGGCTCACTGCAGCCTCCGCCTCCCGGGTTCAAGCGATTCTCCTTCCTCAGTCTCCTGAGTAGCTGGGATTACAGGTGCACACCACCATTCCCAGCTAATTTTTGTATTTTTCGTGGAGACGGAGTTTCACCATGCTGGCCAGGCTGGTCTCAAACTCCTCGAACTCCTGACCTTGTGATCTGCCCGCCTCGGCCTCCCAAAGTGCTGGGATTACAGGCATGAGCCACCGTGCTGGGCCTGTTCCTTTACTTTCTTAACAAACTTGCTTTCACTTTTCTCTATGGATTTGCCTAGAATTCTTCCTTGCGAGAAATCCAAGAACCCTCTCTTGGGGTCTGGATCGGGACCCCTTTCCAGTAACACTAGGATGACAGGCACGAGCCACCACACTTGGCCGAGAATTGTTTCATCAAACCTGAATGTAGGACCACTATATGAAGAGGCAGTGGGGGATCCAAGAGGCCCAGGAGTGGAAAGGAAAATGAGAGTTTAAATCTACTGTGACCCTATGTGGGAGCCTGGACTGAAGTTCTCAAGAAGTACTGTTGACACATTTACTTTCTTCTTTGTTTCTTTATGGCTGGTGGGAAGGAAGGCCTCCTCGTGGCGGAACTGCCTTTGCAAAAATTATGACAGTGAGACAATTATGGCAGTGAAGAAGAGCTCATCTGGCCAACCCCCATCTTGCTTTTGGCTTCAAGCTACCCTTAATTATTTCCAGGCTTAGGCCAAGTTAACTTTGGGAGACATCTAGTTTATAGTTTAACTGATAGTAGCCCTTCCCAAAAATTCAACCCCCTTTGTAAAGCTAATCAGAGACCACAAGACTAGGATAATAGAGGAGGCTGAATTCTGCTAAGGTGGAGACATAAATGATTGCCAGCCATTATTCCGGGGGTGACAAGACATCCAACTTCCCCAATTACTCCTAAAGATAACATCACTACTGTATAACCTAAGATAGGCCTTTGGAGGTATGTTTTCAGGTTTTTTGCATGTCGCAACCGACGGCTCCACGTGGGCTTGGCCACAGTTCCTGTGGCCCCACCCAGAAAGGGGCTCAGAGAGGATGAAGACCATTTGCCACAACTCTATGATTGTGCCCCAACCAATCAGCAGCAAACACGATTGCCTGGTTACCCCTTCCCCCAAACTATCTTTGAGAAACCCTAGCCTTTGGATTTCTGAAGAGATGGATTTGACTCCCACATGACATGGCCAGCTTCGTGCCTACTAAACTCTTTTTCTTTTTCTTTTTTTTTTTTTTTTTGACGGAGTCTCTGTCACCCAGGCTGGAGTGCAATGTTGTGGTCTCAGCTCACTGCAACCTCGGCCTCCTGGGTTCGAGTGATTCTCCTGCCTCTGCCTCCTGAGTAGCTGGAATTACAGGTGCCTGCCACCACGCCCAGCTAATTTTTATATTTTTAGTAGAGACTGGGTTTCTCCATGTTGGCCAGGCTGGTCTCAAACTCCTGACCTTGTGATCTGTCTGCCTTAGCCTCCCAAAGTGCTGGGATTACAGGTGTGAGCCACCGCGCCCAGCCTAAACTCTTTCTTTATTGCAATGCCATCATCTCAGTGAATTGGTTTTTGTCTGTACAGGGGGCAGGAAGAACCCACTGGGTGGCTGCTGGGCAGGCGCTCCTCCCCTAAGGGACCAACTATGCCATGATGAGGAAAAGGGTGGTGTGGAGGTACTTTTCATTCTGTCCCATCAGATCATCTTTGCTCCCTGCTCTGTGCTTTAGTGAGCAGATCTTCATGAGCTCTATCAACCAAAATCCCTGCTGCCCTGTGTTCAAATTGGGTTAGGAAAATGGAAGGTAACAACAGGTAATCAGAGGTTGGGAGAAGAGAGAGGTCACAGTATTGAGTCCCTGGCTGCCTTCCAGCTGGGCTTCAGGTTAGCTGTTTACCTAAGTGGTCAGTTTCTTTTCTCACTTCTTCTCTCTGAGCTTTGTAACCACCCTCAATCCCTTTTGACCTAGAGGTGATATTCTAGACCTGGCATGCCTCAGCATCCCTTATGAGTTTCCCTCAACCCCTTTGTAAACAGCCTTTTAGTAATCCCTCTTCCGCTGCTCTCTGTAGGTGTTGCATCCATCTCTTACGAAAGATTCTAACACCTAAGTCGTGAGTGCCTATCACCAAGCAAAGACAGGGCCCAGTCCAGGCCTCAGGCCCCTTGGCTTTGACAGTTGAGTTTCCACTCAGAGAATAACAAAACCCTGCCCTGCTTTTCTGGCTTTAGATCCTGTGCACAGTCAAGGGCACCTGTGAATGAGCTGCAGGAAGTTTAAGGCGTAGATAATTCCCATTAGTATCATTTCTACCTCTTTGGATTTAAAATATTTATTCAAGAATGAGAAGCTTGATGTCATTCCTGAGAACAGCCAATCACCTGCCGCTGAGAGGGGAAAGCCCCTAGTCAGCAGAAACAAATACCACTGAGTCATCGTATCACCATTAAGCTTTCTGACCTGTTCCAAAACATTGAAAACAGCTGGGATTTCCGGCCCCAAACAAGATGCTCTGTGCTTCTGCAGCTGAGAGGATGACAAGTGAAGCCAAGAAACCGAGAGGCTTTGCTGCGCGCACCTTTCAGTTGATGTCTCATACCATATGGTTCCCCAAAGTCCGTGACACCGCTAATGACCACCTTTCTATGGTTGAGGAAGCTATATCATCAGCTTTTTGTACTGCTATAATTTAAAAAAAAAAAAGCAGAGTCAGATGTTTGATGTGGCACAGGGATTCTGAGCACAGGCCAGCGTTGAAAAAGCAATGGAATCAAGGACCGCATGTGAAAGCCCTGGGTGTGGGGCCTGGGCCTCGGAGCTGCTGCTTCCCCATCACCGCAACCTGACGGAAGGCTGGTCTTCGTAGCAGGAAGCAAGGGACTCCTAATCTCCTTTTAGAAGAGTGTCACTTCCTAGGTTGTTTCTACTCTCCCTCCCTCCCTCTCTTTCGTCCTTCCTTCCCCTCTCTTACCCAGAGTTATCACAAGCAGCAATATCAATAGATTTGTTTTCTTTTCCTTTTCCAGCCTAGCACTGAAGGTGCCGATAAATATAAATATAAATGGGCCAGGTGCAATGGCTCACACCTTTAATCCCACCACTTTGGGAGGCCAAGGCGGGTGGATCACCTGAGGAGTTCAAGACCAGCCTGGCTAGCATGGTGAAACCCTGTCTCTACTAAAAATACAAAACAAAAAAAAAATTAGCCGAGCATGGTGGCGAGTGCCTGTAATCCAGCTACTCAGGACACTGAAGCAGGAGAATCACTTGAACCTGGGAGGCAGAGGTTGCAGTGAGCCGAGATCATGCCACTGCACTCCAGCCTGGGTGACAAAAGCAAGACTCCGTCTCAAAAAATAAATAAAAATAAATAAATAAGTAAAAATGAGCCATTCAATAAGATTCATCTATGTGATAGTCAAAATAATGGGTGCCTTCAGGTGGTAAAGAGAGAGGGAGGGAGTGTGTGTGTGTGCGTGCATGTATATAAAATTGCCAAGCTTCACACCAGATTTTTGCACTTTGCTGTATGTAGATTATACCCCATTTTTTTTTAGAATTGGGTGAGACAAGCTACCTGATAGTGATACTGTGAATTAAAAGGTGTCTCCACTACACCCGGCTCTACCATGGAACTCCCTTACATATTGCTGATCACTACCTGAAAGTCCAATGTATAATCTACTTGATAGAATAAAAAATAATAATAAATTATAGAGCCACAGGAAGTTGCAAAATAAGCATACAGGGAAGTCCTATCTCTTTTCTCCCCTAATATTGGCATCTTTTGTAACTATAGTACAATAGCAAAACCGTGAAATTGACATTGGTACAGCCATGGCCCTCACTCAGATTTCAACAATTTTCATCTGTGTGTGTGTGTGTGTGTGTGTGTGTTTATGGTTTATGCAATTTTATCACATGTGCATATTCATGTAGCCACCAACACACTCAGGATACAAAACTATTCCATCATTATCACATTTGATAGAATTTTAACGGAAAAGTCGTATTTGCAGTCCTCTCCCAACCCCCCGAAAAGTCCCCTGCTGTATTTATTTACTTTTCTTTCTTTTTTTTTTTTTTTTTTGAGGCAGAGTCTCGATCTGTCTCCCAAGCTGGAGTACAGTGGCACAACCTCAGCTCACTGCAACCTCTGCCACCTGGGTTCAAGTGATTCTCCTGCGCCAGCCTCCTGCATGGTTGTGACTACAGGCGTGCGCTGCCAAGCCTGGCTATTTTTTTTTTTTGTATTTTTAGTTGAGATGGGGTTTTGCCATGTTGGTCAGGCTAGTCTCGAATTCCTGACCTCAAGTGATCCACCTGCCTCAGCCTCCTAAAGTGCTGGAATTACAGGTGTGAGCCACCGTGCCCGACCACCTGTTCTTTATTATACTGAGTGGAGTGACAATTAGAAGAATAGAAGACATCTGCTTCCCTGACTGTTACTGACCCAGGGTCGGCTGTGTAATCTGATTGGGCATTCAGCCTACATAGACTGAGCAGAGGATAAAGAGTCTGTGGTTGGGAGAGACATTTTCCCTCCCTCTCTCCCGGCCTCACTCTTACATCCCTCTGTTTCTCCAGGTAAACCTCAGTAAGGAAGCACTATAGACTCTGATGATTTTGGCAGATATCTTACAGCCTAAAAAAAACCCAACCTTAGGATGATGCTAAGGACACCTCAGTGGAGGAGTGGAAGAAGCCTGAGATCTTAATGACGTCTTGAAAAGCTGATTCATGCAGTTACTGGAGCCCATCCTAACTCTGGACTTACAGTGAGACAGTAAAAGCTCTCATGGTTTTAGTCCATTTAAGTTGGGGTTTTCTGTATTTTTCAGCCAAAAGCAGGATAACTGAAGGTTATCCACAAAAAAACCTACATCTAACGTCATACATAATGGTGAAAGACTGAATGCTTTCCCCCTAAGTTCAGGAACAAGGCAAGAATCCACTCTCACTACTTCTATTCAATATCATACTAGAGGGTCTAGCCCATGTAATTTGGTAACAAAAAGAAAGAGAAGGCAGCCTGATTGGAAAAAAAGAAGTAAAACTATCTCTATTCAAAGATGACATGGGCCAGGAGCAATGGGTCATGCCAGTAATCCCAGCACTTTGGGAGGCCAAGGTGGGTAGATTACTTGAGGTCAGGAGTTTGAGACCAGCCTGGCCAACATGGTGAAACCTCCATGTCTACTAAAGGTGAAAAAATTAGTCGGGCATGTGGTGGGCACCTATAATCCCAGATACTCAGGAGGCTGAGGCAGGAGAATCGCTTGAACCCAGGAGGTGGAAGTTTCAGTGAGCCAAGATCATGCCACCGCACTCCACTCTGAGCAACAGAGTGATACTCTGTCTCAAAAAAAAAAAAAAAAAGAAAAGAAAAGAAAAGAAAAGAAAAGAAAAGCTGGGCACAGTGGCACATGCCTGTAGTCCCAGCTACTCAGGAGGCTGAGGTGGGAGGATCCCTTGAGCTCAGGAGTTCTGGGCTGTAGTGCACTATGCCGATGAGGTGTCCGCGCTAAGTTTGGCATCAATATGGTGACCTCTCGGGAGCGGGGGACCACCAGGTTGCCTAAGGAGGGATGGACCCGCCCAGGTCGGACACGGAGCAGGTCAAAACTCCTGTGCTGATCAGTAGTAGGAAAATGCTAACTTGTATCTGAAATCCATCTCAGTTGCCCCTTACCTTGTCAGCAATGATCAATCCATTTTAAGCCACCATGGACCACCTGGACCACCACGTGCTCTGCCATAGCCCTGCCCTGGAGGTTTCTTTTTGTTTTGTTTTGTTTTTTAAGGCAGAGTCTTGCTCTGTCACCCAGGCTGGAGTGCAGTGGCGCTATCTTGGCTCACTGCAACCTCCATCTCCCAAGTTCAAGCGATTCTCCTGCTTCAGCCTCCCTAGTAGCTGGGATTATAGGTGCCTGCCACCATCCCCGGCTAATTTTTGTATTTTTAGTAGACATGGGGGTTTCACTATGTTTGTCAGGCTGGTCTTGAACTCCTGACCTCAAGTGATCCACCAGCCTCAGCCTTTCAAAGCGCTGGGATTACAGGCATGAGCCATGGTGCCTGGCCTGCCCTGGAGGCTTTTATTATAAAATACCCTCCCTCCAGGTGCTGATGCTCTCCCCTGTACTGCTTCACCCCAACTAGACACAGACCTTGCCCTTACAGAGTGCTAACTAGAACTGGGCTGTGGTGTTTCATGGAGATTCTTTAGAAACTGCTAGTTAACATAAGGGAATTGTAACACAGGCCTAGAAACTTCACAGGTCTAGGACTTCCCACAGTGGAACGCAGCTTTGCTTAAACCTGAGCCTGCAGTCATGTAGTAAGGCCACTGAACTTCACTTCTTCCCTGACCTCACAGTGAGTCTTTGGGTATGTCTTCTCTTCTAAGCGTCCAGCCCCAAGAAGAGGAAGGATTTGCCCACTCATGCCAGTATAAGGCCTCCTTCCAACAGCCTCATTTTGCATTTCAGGACCTACCTTATCCCAGAATGACTGACAGCAGAAATGGGCCATCCCTGACCAGCAAGGCTACCCTTGCCCCAGCTGGATGAACAGTTTCTCAAGAGATCCAGGTAACTCAGTATTTTATAGGATCATAGTCTAGCACTGGGTCAGACATAGAAAACCCAGTCCAGGTTATTTTTTAGAATCTCCTTTAATTGAAAGGGACAACTCTCCAGCTATTTTCAGGGTCTTGTTTCTTGATCTCTTGTAAGTAATTGTTGGCACAGTAATACGTGTACATACTTTTATTAAAAATAAGAATAATATATTATCTATATCTTTACATAGTTTATTTCCTTAGACCATGCATATCAAACTCATTCACTCCAGAAGGTGTGGTAGCCAGTCTCTGAAGATAGCCCAGAATGAACCACATCTCCTGGTGTTAAATCTTTGTGTGGTCTTCTCACGTAGAATCTGGGCTAACCTCATGATTCACTCATCCAATAGAACATGGCAGACATGACATTATACTAGTTCTAGGCCTAAGCCTAAAGAAAGCTTCTGTCTTGTACTTTTTTTTTTTTTTATGAGACAAGTTTCACTCTGTCACCAGGCTGGAGTGCAGTGGTATGATCTCGGCTCACTGCAACCTCCACCTCCTGGGTTCAACTGATTCTCCTGCCTCAGTCTCTCCAGTAGCTGGGATTACAGGCCTGCACCACTATGCCCAGCTAATTTTTGTATTTTTAGTAAAGACAGGGTTTCACCATGTTAGCCAGGATGTTCTCCATCTCTTGACCTTGTGATCCTGCCTTGGCCTCCCAAAATGCTGGGATTACAAGCATGAGCCACCGCGGCCAGCCCCTGTCTTTGTACTTTTAAAAACCCTGAAGCGGCCGGGTGCAGTGGCTTACACTTGTAATCCCAGCACTTTGGGAGGCTGAGGTGTGTGGATCATCTTAGGTCAGGAGTTCAAGACCAGCCTGGCCAACATGGTGGAACCCTGTCTCTACTGAAAATATAAAAATTAGCCAGGCGTGGTGGCAGGTGCCTATCATCCCAGCTACTCAGGAGGCTGAGGCAAGAGAATCACTTGAACCTGAAAGGTGGAGGTTGCAGTGAGCTGAGATCACGCCAGTGCACTCCAGCCTGGGTGACAGAGTGAGACTCTGTCTCAAAAAACAAACAAAAAAACCCAGAAGCAGCATGGAAGAAATCAGGCTACCCTACCAAAGAGACCACATAGAGAGGTTAGTCACATGGGGAGAGGTCCCAGCCCCCAGTCATCCCTGCCAAGGCTACGGACATATGAATGATGCCATCTGGAAGGTCCCAGCCATGCCACCATCTGACTGCCTTATTCAGCCACTATGTTTGGAGTGTCTTATTAGGTGACTATTGATAATTGAAATAGAGCATGTTGTCCTACATGAAATTCACAGAGAAAAAGGATAGGCTACCCCAAACATGAGCTTTCTACCTCTCATCTCTTATCTGCTTAAAGTTGTGTATTAGTCCGTTCTCCCACTGCCATGAAGAAATACCTGAGACTGGGTAATTTATAAAGGAAAGAGGTTTAATTGACTCACAGTTCCACATTGCTGGGGAGGCCTCAGGAAACTTACAAGCATGGCAGAAGGCAAAGGAGAAGCAGATACCTTCTTCACAAGGCTGCAGGATGGAGTGAGTGCAAGCAGGGCAAATTCCAGACACTTACTAAGCCATCAGATCTCATGAGACTCACTCACTATCATGAGAACAGCATGGGGAAACAGCCCTCATGACATAATTAGCTCCACCTGGTCCTGCCCTTGACATGTGAGGATTATGGAGATGATCAGGATTACAATTCAAGATGAGATTTTGGGTGGGGACACAGCCAAGCCATATAAACTTGTAAAATATTTTTTTCCCTTTTGGTACTTCAAATATGTTAGAACTCATTTATGACTAATGCTCAAGTCCAAGTGCCATCACTTTCTAATCCCCTTGTCAGTCTCAATGTAGCTCAAAGCCTTCACAGGAGAGTTTAGCCCTGAAGTTAGGGCCATGGGAGACCTCCTTCTTCCTTCCATTTGTAACTCCAAGGATCACGGCCTTTCTCCATTAAAGGAAGCAAGTGGGCATAGTTATGCTTCCTCTAAGGGCAAAATGACACAGGCTGACAAAGTCAAAGTAAACAAATGTAGTTAGGAAAGAGCATGCATTACATTAAATGTTTTGCAAGTAGAAAAAAGGTAAGAAAATACATACACAGAGACAAGAGATTTGAAAATATTTCACATGGGTTTGGAATAAATGTAAACACTAAAAAATGCAATATATTGCACACCTAAATTTAAATTAAAATTTTGTTTCAATCTGACTTTACAACATGGCATTTGGTATAAGACAGTCCATCTTGACCACCACCTAAGGGTAACAGTCACTGGGACAACGGTTACGTCACATGGCTGTCTTACCTAAAATATGTTCTTACAACATAGAGCAAAAGGATATTACTTCATCTCCACTTGTCCAAATAAATGCATGTATAGCCAATTCCTAATTATCCAAGTATAGTAGCAAGGGTATAGCATATGTTGCTGTCAAATTGTCTTCTTCCAATTAGTTTCTTCTTATTATCACTAGACACATCATCTTGGTCTTCATAATTGCCTTCTACTTCTAGCTCACAACTCACAAAGTCTACAGGAAGAAGCTGGGCACTGTGGCTCATACCTGTAATCCCAGAACTTTGGGAGGCTTAGGCGAGTGGATCACTTGAGGTCAGGGGTGTCAGACAAGCTTGGCCAACACAATGAAATCCTGTCTCTTCTGCAAATACAAACATTAGCTGGGCATGGTGGCGTGTACCTGTAGTCCTAGCTACTTAGGAGGCTGAGGTGGGAGGATTTCTTGAACCGGGGAGGTGGAGGTTGCAGTGAGCTGAGATTGCATCACTGTACTCCACCCTGGGCAACAGAGTAAGACTCCGCCTCACAAAAACAAAACAAAACGCGAGGAGAGAGATCCAAGATGGCCGATTAACAACAGCTCAGGATTGTAGCTCCCAGTGAAAGCGCAGAGAGCGAGTGGACGCCGCACTTTCAGAAGAAGTTTTGTTGCCCACAGACTAGGAGATTCCCGGCGGAGGAGCCACACGGGTCGCCAGTGCGACTTTTTTGGCCGGCGCGGCTATTTTGCCGGCGCCCCAGCACGGCGCTTCTCGGCGCGGAGTATACGGGACGACTCCGGCTC